>JABUQX010136680.1:0-45000 GCA_015478945.1 Trachelipus rathkii
CCTTTCAGTCCTGCCGGACCTTATTCAATCTTATGCCGTGCGCGACTAATTTGATACATTCTAATTTTGTTCAGTGACTGGATGTGTTCGGATTTTGTTGGTTTTCTTCTTTGATTTTATTCACTATAATTTTCCATTTTTTATCAGTTAAAAGGATGTTGTTGAGAATAGGGTATATTTTCATTTCTCCCTCTATTACATTCATATGTTTTTGTTTTGTATTATAAATCAGGAAGCTCTTTCTAATAATTTTCGTTTAAATGTGTTTCCGTTTTTTTGAAGACTCTGATAGTTTTTTTCATTTATTTGGTGATTAAAATTGGCTTCTGTGTTTAATCAATGCGGAAAAATTATCTGTTTGGAGATCATAACCATGTTTGGTAATACTTTCTTCTTTTTTTATATCTACCGATTTCTCCTATATATTTGGATTAGTGTTCAGGAAACTCTGGACTAATTGTAAATTCAGCGGGATATGGGCAGCGAAGTGGATCGTCTTCGCAGTTTTCTGTTCTTGATAGGGATTGCCTTTAAATCTGTTAGTTTTTCACAGGTTGTATTGTTCGTATGGTAGTAGGTAATCTGTATTTATGGGGGACTATCTGTTTTGTGTAATATTGATTATAAATATTAGGTTGTTGTGCCGTGTTTGTCCTGTTAGACTGTTGTAGAACGATTTCATTGTCCTGTTTAGTGCTTTGTGAAACATTTTACTTGGGTAATGCAATTTAGAAAAGACCTCTTTGATGTGATCCAATTCTCCCTCAATCAGAAGTCTTTTCTATTACTGCATTATCCAAGTAAAATCTTTCACAAAGCACTAAACAGGATAAATGATCGTTCTACACAGTCCTCTGGACAACACGGTTCCATCAGCACGCCTAATATTATATCAATATTACAATCAGAACGGTCCCCATAAATTACAGATACCTACAACCACCGATACATATCAACTATGAAAAACATAACATTTAGAGACATCACTTCATGCAAAAAACCATTGCAGACTCCACTTCGGCTCAGCCATCCGGGATTTACATGAATTGGTTGCTCAGGTGTCATGAACATCATATATATTGGATGAATGGTCGATTATTAAAAAGAGAATATACTAACCATAGGTTATGATCTCCAAGCAGATAATTTAAATTCCACACTGGTTAAACACAGAAGCCAATTTAATCACCAAATAAATGAAAAAAACTACCAGATTCTTCAAAAAAACGGAAACACATTTAAACGAAAATTATTAGAGAGCTTCCTGATTTATAATACAAAACAAAAACATATGAATGTAATAGAGGGAGAAATGAAAATATAGACCCTATTCTCAACAACATCCTTTTAACTGATAAAAAATGAAAAATTATAGTGAATAAAATCAAAGAAGAAAACCAACAAAATCCGAACACATCCAGTCACTGAACAAAATTAGAATGTATCAAATTAGTCGCGCACGGCATAAGATTGAATATAGGTCGGCAGGAACTGAAAGGCCCTATCTTGCAGAAGATCCCTTTCAAAGTTTGTTATATTTTTTTTTAATAAGTTTTTTTAATATGTTTTAAATAAAAGATAATTATATTGTGTTAAAGTAATTTACATTCTTTAGGGGTTATATATATATATATATATATATATATATATATATATATTATATAATTATATATAGTATTATATATATATATTAGAAAATAGATATTAAATTATATATATTATTCATATATATATATAGTATATCGTACAAAAGTCTAGCTATTGACCTTTTGATCTAAACGAATAATTTTAATTTTAATAACATTATTTATAAATTAAAGTAAATATAATTAGTCTTCAAATCATAGGAAAAATAGTAAGCTATAAAATAGTAAGAAAAATATTGTAAAGCTTATTTGTAATTTTCTTAACTCTGCGTAAGAAATTTTTACCGACTAAAAAACCAATGCTGAATTATAAATCGTTTCAGTGCTAATCTAGAACTTCTATGAGAAGGGTGTTGTTGGTTTTAAGTCTATTATTACGTATTTACAAAATATAATGGTAATGCTAAACAAATATATATTTCTTGTATAATAATAAGTTGTATCACAGAAAGATTATGACGAACCAAGAAGATTTTAATTGTTTAAGTTAACAATTTGTTATTAGTTGTTAATTTTTAAATTGTTTAGTAATTCTGAAGGATAAACAGTTTCCCGATGCCATATTGATAAGCGGCATCGAGAAAGTAAGTATCTTTTTCCTCTATTTATTGCCAACTTTCATCGGTATTTTCGTTACCCCCAAAAAAAATAGTACTGGGTATCTCTATCTCTATAGAACAAATATATTTTCTAGTTTAGGCATTAAATTATTATTTACGTTGTTTTATATATTATATATATATAATATTATTATTATATATATAATATATATATAATATATATTTATATATATAATATATATTATAGTTATATAATATATAATATATATTATATATTATATTATATATGATATATATAATATATATATATTTATTTGTATAAGGTATTTTACATCGGCAAAGTAATGGGGGCTCGATCCAACTTGGAACAGAAGGGGGGGACCGTTTGCCATACCCGTAGGGAGGGGCGGAGGAACCTCCCGTGACACCCAAATACCAAATGAGCGGGGTTCCGGAGACCCTCCCCAGGAGGGGGGGAATTAGTCCCTACCCCGTAGTTCCCGGAAGGCCGAGAAACAAACGACTCCTGCCTCTTGCGGTTACCCTTGGGGTCAATATTCTTTTAGTGTAACTAAATTTTTTTTACTAAATAATACTCCAAGCGTAATTAATTTTACAATATATATTTATATATGATATTATTATATATATATATATATATATATTTATATATATATAATATATATATATATGTAATTAATTATATATTATAATTATATATATACTTATATTTTATATATATAGATATATCCTTAACCTAAATTAACAAATCCCTATAAATAAGAAAAGTCTATTGTAAATAAGTTTATTAAAAATGTTAGAGGGTGTGTAACCGAAGTAACTGTTAAAAGGTCTATAACTAGATTTCTCCGTATATATATATATTATAATTATATATATATTATATATTATATTATAATATATATATATATATAATATATACTATATATATATATTATAATATATATTATATATATTTAATATATATATTATTATATATTATTTATAATATTATTATATATATATATATATATATATATATTTTCTTCATTCTTTTCCATCTTCTTTTTTTTTCCCCCGTTGGGGGTCGGTGCGTAACATGCATTGGAAAAGAAAAGCAGTAGAGAAATATGACAAAAGTCGAAAAGAAATCAGCCTTTACCGCCCCCTCTATACATATTAAGTGAAGTAACTCGTCCAGTCAGAAATTCCACACTAAAGCTTTCACCGGGTATTGCGACGGACCCTCACTACGGCATATAAATCGTCAGTGTAGGGTTCATTCCCTTGCCCAGGGGCCACAACATATCCCCTCACAAAACCCCGCTTTTACTTCTATTATACATCTTTCTTCTTGCATCTGCCTAAACTCACATTTCTCTCCTCCAGACATTAATTTACCCGACTCAATCCACTTTTCCTTTCGGTCTCCCCAGCCGGACGATTCCCAACACACACTCACTACTATATATCCGCTTAAACTACCGACTTATCATTCATCCCTTTCCATATGATCAATACATCTCAACAACTTTCATTTATTCTCTCATTTACCCATTTCTCCACACCACACAACTTCCTTAATACGTTCATTCCCTCATTTTATCATTCTTTCACACCTAAAACGCCCTAAGATTGTCCATCTGAACACATTGAACTTATTCCAGACCATAGATCTCACACATGCGCAATATACACAGGTAACACATACCTCATGTCAGAACCCTAGCGCCCTCAAGACTTAGTCCCCTTACATCCACCAACGATTTTAATTGCACCAGCCACCTTTCCTGACATTTTTTTATTTCGTTTTATAACGTTATTATTCTTTAATTACTTGCTTTTTCTTCGTTGTAAATTTTTTTCGTTTTTTTTTTTTATATATTGATTATTTTAACATTCACAATTTCCTTCTATACTCTGCATCATCCGTTACTTTCATCAACATTTATCCTAAATATTTAAACTCAGACACTTGTTCCAGCTGCTTACCATCTAACAAAACTTCACACTGAGGAGTGTCCTCACTGACAACCATAACCTTACTCTTATCTACGTCTACTTTCAAACTCCTCCTTTTACACACCCTGAAAAATCTCTCTACCAATCCTCTCAAACTCTCTTCAGATTCGCCACACAAAACTAAATCATCCGCACATAATAGGTAGGGCACCCTCCACTCATCTCCATTCTCCATCATTCTAATATCATTTCCTGCCACCCCCACCTCTAATTCTTTCATAACCCCATCCATACACAAATTGAATAACCAGGAGAAAACACAATCCCCTGCTTCACTCCGCCCATTAATACTAACCAAATCACTTTTTGACATCGTACCATATTTATTTTTACACACGCTTCACTATCAGTCATACATACTTTTGATTTCATTCAGTAGCCTACCACCAACACCATATTTCACTAACACCTGCCATAGAGTTTCAATATTAACTCGATCTATCATACGCATGTTGCAAATCCATAAAACCTAAATACAATTTATTCTTCTTCTCCCTCATTTTCTCAATCATTTGTTTCAAATGTAAAGATTTGATTCACAATCCTCCTACCATCTCCTAAACGCACTTGCTTCTTCACAATCGTCCTATCAGTCACTCGACGCACTCTCGACCAAAATACCAGCATATATCTTCCCTACAACACAATAAACTTATTCCCCTATAATTCCTACAGTTCCCCTTATCTCCCTTTCCTTTATATAAGGGTACTATTACTGCTCTCCTCCAATCCCTCGAACCTATACCCTCCATAAACGCCTTAGTACACAACTTCCAAAAAATCCAATTCTGCTTTTATCCAAAAAAAAACCATCTTGCCTCCGTTCTTGATCATTTCACCAGTAATTTCATCTATACCTACAGATTTACCGTTCTTCAACTTTCTCACTCTACCCATTACCTCCTCCTTAGCTAATAACTTCATCCCCAAAATACCTATTCCTTCTTGCACCATCAAACCCACACACATTTACTATCAGCTCCTCATTACTGCTAATATTATACAGATTTTCGAAGTGTTCTTTCCACACTCCCCCTCACATCCATTTCATCAGTTACAAAAGACCATCCCTATTTCATTATTCTATAGCAGGTTACCCCCTTATTCTCATTCTTACCTTTCGCGCTTCCTTCAAAAGAGCTTTCCTATTCCCTTGTAAGTCCCCATATTCATCCTCCTTCCAATGTTCATTTACCTCTTCTTTTCTCTTACGAATGCACCTTTTAGTGTTCTCTTTTTGCCTCCTTATATAATTCCAAACATTTCTTTTGAAACTTCATCGTTTGGGCTTTTAGTACATCAACCACGCTTCTTTTTTACTTTTAACCGCTTTCAATCACCTCTTCATTCCACCACTCACTGTTAACATTCTTATGTCCTACTTTAGCAGCAATCCACATACTTCTTTCTGCACTGCTACAACTGCATTCTTCATTTGCTCCCAGATTTGTTCAAGTTTCCAACTTGTTCACATTCACTGATTTATTGCGATTTATTACCTTGTTCACTTAAGCTGTCACTCTTAATTCTACGCACTTCCTTCGCGTATCACCTTCTCTCTTCATCCATAGCCCCCACTAACTTAAATTTTACATAGAACAACCAAATGATCCGATAATCCCATTCTTAACCCACTCAATGATTTAACATCCAACACATACTTCAACAACTCCTTCTTCACAACACAAAATCATAACATACTTTTTCACTTCGATACCTCTCTACTACCAGCCAACTCTAGTATACGCTATGGATACTCTGTGTTTAAGAAAGTATTACTTAGCAACACATAACCATCTTCCTCACAGAAATCAATCTCCCTTCTACCATTCTCATTTTCTCCCGACACCCCAAAACCACCTGTTATACCATCCCTTTTATCGATCACGTATCCAACCATTCAGGTCCCCCAACCTATCATCTGAAGGCTCCACCACCCATCCAAAACATCATTCCAGATTATCCCAAAATCGTTCTTCTCTCACATTTCCCTCAGGATGGATTATACCGTCACAACCCACCCATACCTTAGCTTTTCAAACTTAAATTTAACCATTAAATTCTAGGACTCACACACACAAAGTCTACCATAGCTCCGTACCACTGTACCACAAATTGCAACTCCTTCTCTTCCCCTTCTCCCATTCCTTTCCACACCAGCACACACACAATTTCACACCACACCACTCATTTTTCACCAGTTTCTTTCATCTTTGTTTCAGTCACAGCGAGCAAATCAAATTTTCCCTTTCTAAATACATACATCACATCGCTCCTTTTCTCCTCAACATTTATTCCTCTGACATTCCATGTACCCATATGATTCATACATTTTCACCGAAAGATAGAAGGCCGTTTACGGCGATCACAGTAGTAGCCATTTTACGAAACCTAAGAATGGGTATACTGGGGTAACCCAGTACCCCAGCGTCTTTCCTGGAGTGATATTTGGGCATCTACCCGGAGTGGCTACCTTTTGGGGGGTACTTTTCGTGTCTGGGGCACTACCCTGGGGCACTGCCCCAGGGTACCCTGTATATTTCTGTACATTCGCCATGTACGTGCGTGAGTGTGTGTATACCTGACCACATGCTCATGTACTTTCATGAGCGATTTTTTACCCTACCCCCTTAGTTACATCCCTTACCCCCTATGAACGTAATCACTCAGAGTAGAATTATAGGCCTTGGGCCAGGGTTCGAGCCCTAGCCCAGCCTTTTTCCCTAGTGATTTTCCGTGGCTCCCCTGTGGGAGCTATCTTATGTACCTTTCCTGTCTGGGATCCCCTATTTCTATTCATTCGCCATGTACGTGAGTGAGTGTGTGTGCGTGAGCACATGCTCATGCACATTCACGAGCGTTTTTTTGTTCTCCCCCACCCCCCTTTGTTCTCGTCACCATATACGTTCCTGAGTGTTCTATAAAATACGTTCCTGGAGTGTGTTTAGACCTAGTACATGGGTGGCGTAGCCTCGTAAATGGGTGGCGTAGCCACGTCCATGAAAAGTAACTGAGCTACTTTCAAGGCTACTTTCATGAAAAGTAGCTGAGCTTGGAACCGTAAGGCCAACGCTGAACGTGACCGCGACCGCGCCCGACCGCGAGACCGCGACCGTGACCGCGACCGCCGGCGCCGAACCGACGTGAGCCCCGCATGCGCAATATTACCTTTTATTATTTTTGGTTGGTAGAGTCGTAGAACGTAGCGTGGTGACGGTCGCAGGAAGGGGCGCGGCGCGGATCGCCAAGGCTAAAATATTAATGAGCGCGGTGTGAGATGTCTTTGCTCGTTGGTTAGCACCCTGGGTAGGTCATCAACGCATAACACAAGCCGTTTGAACCGAAATTTCCTTCAGTGAACCCGTGTACGGATCTGATAAGAGCGCTATGCGTGAGTCTTTCCCAGTTGAGGGTCCATCATGCCGCCTCCATAGAGCCGACAACCGATACTTTACGCTACTTTACGTTCTTAATAACGATCCTTTTACGTCTTTTACTGTCTTTAGGCCGGTTCTCTTGGACGCGTCACGAGGGAGATCAAATTCAAATTTGGGTTCTGGCTGTTAGCTGGACTTCATATCGGGTATACTCAGGTATTACTGACGGCCGGCTGAGCGGGTCCGCGGTCATACGGTTCGAGGCGGTCGCGGTTCGCGGAGTCGTGAGCGGTCGGGTCACAGTTACGCGTTGGCCTATTCGATGATTATATCCAAATAGCTCATGATACTTATAACTTTCATGATATAATAAGTATTAAGCGTCATTAAGTGAAATATAGTAGCTTATCAGTCTACTTTATGGACGTGGAACTCAGTATAATATACTGATACACCATACTCACATTATCAGTAAGTCAATACGTATACCTACGTTAACTAACTCGCAATAGAGTCTAGTAGTCTAATACCATACTCAGAGAAACGTGTATATATTAATGAAATACTACCAGGAACGTATATATGGTGACGAGAACATAATGGAGGATATAGAGTATGTAGGTGGGAGGAGTAAAACAATAAAAAACGCCTGGATGAGTGCATATTGTAATAGTATCAATGTGTATATATATATAAGGTATAGATATCATCAATACGCATACATCAACACTCACTATCACGTAATATAATGTAGCGAATTGAAATAAGAAATTAATAGGGGATCCCATAGTAACAAAGGAAAAGTACATAGAACGATGTATCTTCACACATTAAGGGAGCCACTGGAAATTCAACTCATAGGGAATAAAAGTCTGATATCAGGTATATAGACTTAGAACACCCTAACACACTGCGACTCAACACCATATCAACATGCACATCTGAATATCCATTCTGACACACTGAGCACCATCAACGTCACATCGCAGGATACACACAACAACTAACAGAGCGGAAAAATCACACAAGACAAGGCACAATCAAGCAAACCAAACAAACGGAGAGGCGACAAGGTAAAGGCGAGACACAAAACAAACAACAACGCCACATATCAAACTCAAGAACAGATATAACTCGATATGACATGTGACCGATCTCACGGATAACGCTAATCACGCACAACGACATCAGCAACAACCCGGCACTTACGTCCTACATTTAGAACCGTACTCATCATTCTGTATCGATAGATAAGATATAATTATAAAGAAAATAATTATACAATAGTAGTGTATACGCTGGTCAGGCCGTACAGTAGGTGATAGTATGCCCTACGCCAACACGTAAAAAGTTATTATACCTCCCCAAGGTGCCATACTTCCGGTATAAGAATTGACTATAAATAATACTCAATGGTAAAAGACGCTGGTAGGAGTCTGGGTACCTATATACCAGTTATACCCTATTATCCCTTAGGTATTTCGTATATGGCTACTATTATGAATCGAGAGCCGTACCGGCTATTAACTCTAATATTACTATTCGGTGAAAATGATATTAGTAATAAATATGGGTTACATTGGAAATATGTCTAGAAGAATAAATGTTGAGTGAGAAAAATGGAAATAAGCGATGTTATGTATTGAGTAGTGGAGAATAATAATAGTAGATCTAGTGAGTTTTTCAAGGGATAATCAGGCAGTAGAATATAATAATAGTTTTTTTCAGTGACTCACGCAAATGAGGGTCTGCATGCACCGACCTTATGTGGGTTTCTCTAAGGCTAAAAGCAACAAAAGAAAGACGATTATGAATTACAGAAAAATGGAGATATGAGGAGTCGGAAAAGAGATAGGAAGAAGTTGGAGGTGTACTTCGCGACACTTAAAAAGACTTGCATTTGAAACTTACTTTTATCAATCCATGTGTAAAGATGGTATGTAGTTGTGATGTTTGTTATAGTCGGAGGCATTTCCTATATTTTTTATTTATGTAGAATGTGGAAACATATGTTTGTCCATTGTTAAAAATGTTTTGAGGAAAACAGTTTTGTTTATATTCGAAAAGAAAAGGAGTTGTCTGAATTTTTTTACAATATAAGTGGACCTAATGTTTTTGGTGACTGAGGCTGCCTATGGTGCCTTGTGTTGTGTGGTCTCAGATCTAAGGGTTATTAGATTGGCTCAAGGTTGGGTGGTTGGTGACGTAATATCATCTGGGGAAATGTTGAAGGACGATTTTCGGGGATTAATACTAAGCAGTAATAGAAATTATCTTTGGATGGGTGGGAGCAATCGCCAGCATTGAAATGGGTATGCGCTTGGGCCGTGCGGCAAATGCATTGGGTCTTGTCCATCCCGTGTTTTTACAGCTTTATCTGTTTTATCTATAGGGTGCATTGAAAATATAAGCGAATGGTGTTTATAGTCATCATGCTAGAAGCACGCATTTGAGAGGGAGAATGTAGTACCGGACGCACACTACACGTATAAATAGAAGTTGTATAAGGAGGTGATCGAATTTGGCTATGGCTGATGAGGAAGATAGAGTGATAATAGTTTGGTAGTGTATGTTAGATGATAGATAACGTAGTAGTAGTTAGTAGTCATGATAGATAAACAAGGATATGATCACACGCATAAGTGATATAATCATGAGAGGTTTGGGTAGGAATACGAGCTAGTGAAAGATGGTTGACATGGATAAGTACGTATATGTGCAGAGGAGAGATGAAGAAGTATAGGTATAGGAGTAACTAATGTTTATGAGTAGAGAGGAAGAGAGAAAGAAGGAGAGAAGAGGAGTTGACGTAGTCCAATTGTAGATATTAGTAGATTAAGCTATGGGAGACAGATATGCAGAGAGAAAGGAAGAAGAAGAATGTAGAGAGAAATATAGAAGTGAAAGTAAGATATCGAATATATCGAGTATGAGGTTGAGTCAAGATAAGTAAGAATAGAGAATGAAAGAATACATTATTTACCATGTCTAGCGTTAGTAGGGGAGTGTTGTATAACGCTGGTGAAGTGCGAGGAGCGAGTGAATACGGGAAGGAGTAAGAAGTATGGGAAAACAGTAAGTTAGATGAATAAGTGTAGTGAAATGTGAGTAATTGAGAGTAGTCAAAGGTGATGTATATAAGATAAGTTACGTGAATCAAGTGTATAAGATAAATCAGGTAGTAATATAAGTATTGTGTGAATAGTAAGTATGTTGAGAAATAGCCTTGAGATATAGATTGACTGAGGATGCAGTAAAGTATATGTGAGAATGAATAGGAGATTTAGCAGTAGTTTGAGTTAAGGTCAGTGTAGTAATATAGTAGTATGTTAGTCAGTTAGTAGAAACATCGAATGATATTTGTTATTATTAGAATATATATGTGTATATTATAACTAAACACGTTTTAGTAGAGATCGTTAGGAGTTTAAAAATAGTAAAGACGAATGATTAATAGAAATGTATTATACTATAAATAGTATGAATGTAGTTAGGATAATTAAAAGTGTAGATGATAAGGCGGTTACTAAAAAGTTATAAAAAGTAAGCGTGGTTGAATTGATACTAAAAGCCAATACCATGAAAGTATTATTCAAAAGAAGTAATGTTTATTTGAAATATTTATATATAAAATAACTAAAAAAGTAAAAACACTAAAAAGGTTATAGCATTCGTTAAAGAGTAAAAAGAAGAGGATATTGAGTACTTGGATAAAGGTAAGGAGATTATGAAATAGGGAACTTACAAGGGAATTAGGAATGACTTACTTTGGAAGGAAAGCGACGAATAGATAGTTAATAGAAATGAGAATAAATGTAGTAGTAATATTACTAACTGCTTATGAATAATAATAGATAGGTATAGTTAGTTATTATTATTACTGATGAAATGGATCGTGAGGGATGATTTGGTGAGTGTATAGATAAGTTTGTATGAATAATTTATATAAGTACAGTATAATGAGGAGCTGATATATGTAATGTGTTGAGGTTGTAAATTGAGTGAAGAAGGGAATATATGAGGGTAATTATTTGAGGGATGAGTTATTATAAGCAAAGGAGGTAGAGTAATAGGGTAGTAGATGAGAAATAGTTGTAGAGGTTATCATTGTAGGTTTATAGATTATTGAATAAATTTAACTTGATGTATAGTAAATGTAATTCAACGAGCGGAGGTCAAGATGGTTTGATTTTTAGATTTTGTAAATTTTATGGAAGTTGTGATACTAATAGTAGCGTTATATTGGAAGGTGAGTAATAGTAGTTTCAGTAAGGAGATTTACGGAGAGAGGCAGTATAATTATCACTTATATAAAAGGTAAGGGAATATAAGGGTGAATAACTGTATGCATTTATATTAAGGGAAATAAGTTCTTCGGAGTCTCTGTCACGTAGGATAGTATATAATAATGTACTGGTATTTTCAATGAGGGGGCGCGAGAGTTTCGTCCGACGTGTGAGGCGGTATAGTGAGTTGGGAATTTATAGGTAGAATGAACTACAAGTGTGTGTGCGCTGCTTTTAGGGGGAATGTATAGGATATGCTCACTGTTTGATGTAGATGATGGAATGGAATTCTTTAAATCTCTTCTATTAGTTCTAACAATTGAAATTCTAGAAAGAAAAATTAGTATACAAGGTGAAGACGAGTGAGCTACACGGAATGGAAAAGTGAGAAGAAAGAAGCACACTTTAAGAGATATATATTAAATTATAGTATATTATTTTATGAGAGAGAGCTATTGTATAGGTGAGTATTATGGTGAAAAAGCCCTATAACAGTACAATGCTGTTATTTCAGTAATTATAAGATCTAGGTTAATCTAAGAAGTATCTCATGAAACGATACCACATATAATAAGTTCATAATAGTGTGTTTTTAGGGCAGTATACATAGAGTAATGTTGTTAACGGTTTGTGTATATATTGATATTATGGACAAGAGCAAGAAATCCGCAAAACATGAATACGAATAATGATGTAAATATTGTACTAGAGTCTAACACGTTAATAATCCTTATTGAATATATAATAAAGTATGAAATAGAACCTGTAGATGATAATTGATAAAATAATAACATTCATTCCATAATTTAGTACCGATAAGTTTATGTTGAGGTCGATCTTTATTTAGGCACGAATCGTGATGGTATGAAGTCTGTCGAATCCCCATATTTCCTCAGGTGTTGATTTATAAATGGGTGAGACACCCGGCGCATTGCCTTCACTAAGACAGGAGGTATCAGTTGGGTTATGTAATTTATCCTTCTTATGGGTTATTTTACATATTTTAGTCGCTGTCACCTCGGAGAGTGAGTGGTTAATCGAAAAATCAGGCTAATACACGTTATCTTAGTGCCCGGTGTGAGCTGTGAAGTGGAGAGAAGTAGATAGCTTCATACACCATTTGCAAGAAACATATCATTGGGGCCAACGCAAAATTCGACCGATGTATGAATTCGTGAGTTTTAGCGCTTCGTGCATATATAGCAGAAGCGGGACGACTTGGCTCGGTTGTATTGGATAAATTCGCCTTTATTACTCATGTATATGAGCGTGAGATTAGATTATCTATATAGTTTTTTTACGGCAAGAATTTATGGCTAAGCCTGACGATTTCGAATATCGTGAAGTAGAGTTCTCTCGCTCCATAGTCTGTTGTACAGTGGTTAGAGTAGGATTTTGTCTAGCGGTGTCGATAGACAAGGATAGGATTGTCTCGAACCGGAATGTACAGATCGCTCAGTATCTATCGTAACTGTCTTATATAGTAGGGGAATGTCAAATGGTTGTCCTATCAAGGTGTACTTGAGAACCCCTGTCACGGTTTTGTGTAGAGAATGAATTCTATTGTTTACATACCGAATAGAGGTAAGCCGAGTAAACAGGAAGCTGGTAATGCTAGACGATGGCTGACGTTTATAAATCAAATTGACTTTCGAAGGCAGAGACTTTATTAGAGACATTATGCGTGAATCGGAGATATGATGTCATAGAACTGCCTTTCTTGAGTAGATCGAAAATGAATGGGAAAACTACGGCGATTGAGAATTGGCATACAGTATTAGGGAGGTGGCTGATTTAATTAAATAACGCAAGGCCTTGGAATAATACGCCTGTAAGTGGTAGAGAGCCGAAGATGCTAAAAGAGTATAGCGGCTCTTTTGTTAGAGTCGGTAGAGGTCTATCGCAAACTCAAATTTTCTTCACGAGTTTGACTTCGTGTAACCTTATAACCGTAGCGGTTAAACTTGTATTGGCTCAAGAGAACAATCTACGCTTTGCGCTTGATCCTATATAACATACATTTGGAGCGGTTATTTAACCGTAATATATGCCTGGCGATCACCGACAGTTCGAGGTGAGTACTAGCGCAAGGACCTCACTAACACCTCTCTCTATTGCGCTTCAGAATGGACAATCCTTTACTCTAACGTGAGGTTTTCACTCTAGGGTATGCCAGGATGTATAGTCGCAAAGTATGATAGACATAATTAGATATCTCGTGGAGCTGCAATATCCCTGATAACAAGTTCTCCGTTAATGGACCGAATATTTGGAACAGTATGTTGCACTCGTTGTTAGACGTAAGATATGCTCCGTATGGAGAGGCATCCTAAGGTGGAGAAATGGGTTAAATGAGAGAATAAATGAAGTATGTTGAGAGGTTTGATCATATGGAAAGGAATGAATGATATCGGTTGGTTAAGCGGATGTAATAGTGGTGAGTGTGTTGGGAATCGGTCCGGCTGGGGACCGAAGAAAAGGGATTGAAGTGAAAGAATGTCTGGAGGAGAGAATGTGAGTTTGGGCAGAGGCGAGAAGAAGATGTATAATAGGAGTGAAAAGGCGGGTTTTGTGAGGGGGTTGGTTGTGGCCCACCTGGTCCAAGGATGACCCTACACTGACGATATGGCCGTGAGTGAGGGTTCCGTCGGCAAACTCGTACCATGCTGTGAACTTTAGGGTGGATCTTTTCACTGGGTACGAACAGACGCTCTGGTTTTGACTGATGTTTTCTCTCCTTTTCATACTCGGAGATTATGCCAATGACCTCTTTAATAGATAAGATCGGAAATTCGAAAAGAAGTGTTAGGCCCGCCTTAGGCAGAAAAATGAAGAAGAAAAGTCATCCAACTGTGGTTCGTTGGCTCCGGGTCTCATACCTAATGTTTATTACTTCATTTTTATACCTTCCCTATAGAGGCATCAACCGCCGCGTTTTGACCGCATCTTTTTTTTGCTTTACCACAAGAATATGGGAAATGCTGTAAGGCGAGTCTGCACTTTCTGTATTATACCTAAATCCACACTATTCTTGAATTGCATCTTGATCTTGCGTTCTAACCGAATAAGGGTAAGGCTCATCGGATGTATGATGTATAGTGTCACCACGCTGAGCTTAGGTGCGAAGGTATGATTTCTATGCTTTAGGAACTTCGTGGGTCTTTCCTCAGGTGGACAACAATCGGGACGCAAGATGAACTCCTCGTCTTTTCTACGGCGTTTGTACTGTGGCATTGGTCTTATCCCACGATGGGTATAGGACAGGTAAAATCGATATGTAAATGGAGGCACACTAGATATGGTTTAAGATATTTATCTTTCATCACATTAGAAACTTCTTAACCTGCTCACTGTTTTATTTACAATATATAAATATAACTCAGTTATTAATATGGATAGTAATATATAGGCGTCCGAGTTATTGAACTTTATTTAAACAAACAGGTCGATAATACCTCTACTGGTTTATAAAAATACCAAGGCGACTCTTAGATATCGAGATCTAAAGTACGCCATAAGTCCTGAATCTATATTTTTGAGTGAGGTAAATTGCTTCGGGTGTAATCGTGTCCCGTTGTATCAATCAGAGCGACTACAACACAATTATAAAATTATTATTATGGTCTTATTGTGTAAATGATGGGAATTATTAATAGTGCGCCCAACCAAATCGATGGCCACCCTCTTAAAGGGTTCATTGATTATCGGTACTTATAAGTTTAAATGGATTGCCGACCCTGACTAATTCTTATTTAATTCCTTCGAATAGTGATTTTTTTGGCATACATCACAATGAAACGCAGTACCTAGTGACATTCATCGTAAAGCCACCTCGTACTCAATCAAAACACGTCCTTATCCTCTATCATAGGTTCTTTATTGATGTCACTAGGTATGCCCCGACATAAAGGCTGCAGTCATGGGCCAACTCTCATTAAGTAAGTAAATTCTCATTATATCTAATGCGGTATACGCTTACCCCGACATACGCGTGTAACGGACGATTCACAAATAGTATTCATAATATTAAGTTCAATCTTCGTATTTTATAGCCTTCTAGCCGAACTGAGATTAAAGTGGCGTAATTCTCTCTCCCATATTTGTATATCGTCGACCTCTTGGTTAGTTCTGCTATAGTTCATTCCTCCCTGTTAAATACTCACCCTCGTTCCGTGGATAACCCATTTTAAGGATGTAGGCGGAGCATTCCTCCACAAAGCCATCTGGATTGATTCATCAGTGTTGATCTAAGTAAAATACCTTCGATGAGTTCGTTTCGTGCGATTCACCTCGTTTAAGCGCAGGCGGCTTGTACGACTCGACATTGTTACAGATAACAGGTGTCTTCCTGGATACTCCTGACACTGGTTATCTCATTCCCATAATTCATTGCTAGTAGCATCTTTAGAGTCCACCGCTACCTTTGTTTCAACGTCGATGACTTCGGGTCCGAGGGTACCTTCGATGTTTCCAATCGTTTTAGATCCATACAGTGAGTCCATGCCACAAAAACAAAGAACTAGCTTTCTAGCTCATTCCTGCTATGAAGGAATGTGCCGTTTCAACAAAAAATATTGCTTCCGGTTACTATCTCAGGTACTGTACAATTCAGCTTATACATATTTCCTAAAGTTGACCGGTGAGGCACACATGTTTCTTTCATCAGACAAGGTTTGCGTGTTAATAATATAAACCACTGCATCCAGTATCCCTTAAAAAGTTGAACGCGTTGACCTGTATCCCATGTTGCAATGTGTCATCTTGATTAATTGTCATCTTTTCGAGATATTGTCGATGATGTATGAACGTGATTATTTATCCAGTGAGTGTATTTTTATCCTTCTAACGTTGAATTTTTGCTGTCATGGATGAAATTATCCGTACGTCGTCGACCTCTAGTGTGGTATTTAAGCAGCAGAGGGAGGTGAGTAACGTTACCAGGGGATGGGTGGTATTTTGTTCGCAGCATTTTTCAATTACCTTGATGGACCCTGACGTCTTAATTCCACGTTTTAATTCAGTGATTTAGTAGTTTTCTTTACATCTTTTTTATGTTTTTGAGAGATTATTGCCGTCTCCGTTCTCGGGATGAAGAAAGGTCTCATGGGATCACGACCCCTCTCCCGCAAATTCCATCCGCAGGTCTTAGATTAAACATGGTTTGAGCCCTCGTCGGTTGAACTTTATGATATTTTTGTCCTGCGTCGTTAGATGGGGACCTGAATGATGTAATTGGCTATGTTCTGATTCGAGTCTCATTTACTTTCCTCTCGCCTGAGAAAAGCTAATTGAATCATAAGTCAGAGTGTCCAACTTTCCGAAGAGGGTTTTTCATATTCCTGTCGGATATTTGACGTCCCTAAGTTATTAATTCGATAATCCCTATCCTCGCGTATTGATTATATTCGTTAATAGTGTCTGTGTAGGTTATATAGATTCATAGTAGATATTATATATATTAGAGATAGGAGGTTACTATATACAGGACAGGGCGTCAGTCTAGTAGGAGTGCACTTATAATAAATGACCATAGCCAGGCATCTCCATTATAGTAAGGCTGTAGCAATATACTCAAATTATTTAGAATATAGTGCATATTCACTCATTGAGTCACAGTACATCGTTGTGAATGGTGCTATGAATTATGAGTTAACTTATTATGCGTTGTAGGGTTGACGGCAAGTATGCAGAAACGTTTGTATTAACTCGGGTTGTGTACATTGCGTTCTTGAATGAGGATCGTTAGATATCGATCACTAAGTTTCCATTTGAGGACTTCTTGTATAACGAACCTCGGTTCTGAAACATATTCTATTTTTCATCGAGTAGTATATGCATTATAACCGTACATAACACTCTTTCAAATTCCTGACAGCGAGCAGCTTTGCGTCGGCTCTCCTCTCACGGCCGAAGACGTTCCCTTATTTTTGATGAACTCTACAGCATTACTATTGTCTTTTTTAAGGCCAAAGAATCCTGGCCTATGCTGGAATATGAATAGCTTGTTAAGTCCATCGTGGGACAGAATGCAAAGAATCAAGGAGGAGAAGTAGAAGCTTTTCCGGGACTAGGCTCGAATCCATATTTGGGTCAAAGAAGAAGTAGAAAATCCCGGACAGGCTAACCAATTGTCCCAAGAAGGGGTGCGATTGCTCTTGCCTCGGGTTCTTGTAAATATACCGCGGATGCTAATTGAGAACTTTTTATAACTCTAGGCGGATTAATGATCCTAACTGTTTAGTAAGATGGAAGACTTCTTTTTCCTTATAAGTTCTTAACGATTCAATTTCTGAAGAAAGTATTACAAGGTGAACGAAGTGAGCTTCCTGATGAAAAAGTATAAATTAGTACTACACTCCTCTTATCCATCATTTTAATAGATACTTTACAGCACGAGTGCATTGATGGGCGAGAAAGGAGGCCTTCTACATCAAGGTATTTATCTATATAGTACTATACCCGCTCTTTGGTATTTATATGTTGAGTGATATGTAAGTTACACGGAGTAGTTACTATACTTACCCTAGCCCTCACATCTACTACCTTTATACAGTAGGGTTATATTATGGTACTAAAAATATATACTAGTATTATCCATATATACCCTACTTCTGTCTAAAATAGGTTAGGAATAAAATCGGTAAGCGTACTACTACCTATAGTACTTAACTTGCCGTGTAATTCATAAATACTATATTTGGTAACTCAGGTATTTAATTATATATATACTTATATATTATAATTAAATATATATATATTTATACACAGACGTTAAATTAAGAATCGGTAATCCTAGAATCTACAATATAAGATATAATAAATATTTTTTACATACTAAATATTTATATATTAATAATATTTATAATTAATATTTTATAATGCGGCAAAATTCGCAATATAGCCTGAATTCAATATTAAATATATTAATATATTAGTAATATAGAGTTCTAACATTAATATCCTTTATGATTAAATAATTAAGATTAAATTAATATAATAAATAAAATATTGATAAATAATAAAATATCTTATTCATCATAAATTTAGAAAGATATGATTTATTTGATTGCACATTTAATTTGGGATCGTGAGTGATGAAAGTCTTCAGATTTCCAAAACCTCGTGTGCTTGAATATAAATCGTTACAAAATAAATATATACCTAAACCAGATTAAATTATATAACTAATTTATATACTTAATATAAAACTATGAAATAAATATAGTTATTTTATTGTTCCATTAAGAGATATGAGTATAAATAGTATAATTATATCACGGTATATCATTAAGTATATCAGTACCAAACTAACATACAGTTCAAATCAATATGCCAGACCAATTGCAGAGGTGTAACGAGTAATACCGAGACAACTGAAACAAAACGAACTTAACAACGAACCAAACTATACAACACAACAACAAAACTACGCAGAGCAACAACAAAACACAAAAACACTAAACTAAACTCATTCAACAACACCGATCGATCGAGCTGCATCTTTTACAAAATAAAATGAGGACACAGGAAGAGGGAACTGTTTTCCTCATCAAAAGCATCAACGTCAAAACAATTGCTGACAAATAACAATTTATAACTAAGAGTATACCTCATAACTCACTACTACTTAAATCCCACAAAATTATAGTAACTATATACAATATTAAACAATACACACAGAAACCGCTCAAGCTTTACACAATCTGTAGCAACACTATTAAATTCTTCTGTGAGACTTGTGAATTTCTTACACTATTATAGACCAGAGTTTTCTAAACATAATTTTCTAACATAGCTAGATTTTTCAGAATGAGTATTTTAATTAAGGTCAGCTTGGTTTCTATAATATTGTTTATGCAAACGGAAACACTCTATTCAGTTTAATATAAACACGTTTTTTATTAGTTAAAGAACCGCCTTAAAGTAATTTACAGACTAGAATTTCGTTGCAATAAGCACAAATATAGCAACCGCACTCGCATGGTGTTACTACTCAACACCCTCTCTCTCCGCCATGCATTACTCACTGCTTGATAAGTAGCTTTACGGTTACTGTTCTGTGAACGATAATTTGAATAATAAAGTCAACAGTATAATACATGAAAACAAATTTAGTATATCCTTAACATACCATTCAGTAGCAGCAGATTATTACGTGTCGGTACAGTATAGTTTTAAAATGGCATGGCTTATAAACAAGTTATCTCTTTAACTGTAAGTAGTGATGAATTGAAAGATCCACAAATGCTTACTTCAATCTCATTTTAAGTTTGCTTACTAAATAATTTGGTAATATAGCTCAGACGTCACGCTTATAATACTAGTTTGTAGCCGATAGTGGTAGTAGTCCAATCAGTATAGTAGTAAGTTAGTTAGTTAGTAAAAGTCAAGTAGTTACTAGATTAGTATATGTAGTAGTAGTTAAGTAGTTAGTAGATATGCAGCTAAAGTTAATTAGTAAGTAAGTAGCAGAATTAAATAAGTAGTGTAATTAAAATACAGTTAAAAAGCAGTTAATAGTAGATATGGCTTGTAGTAGTAGTAGGAAACACAGAGTGATTTTTATTACCATTAAATATATCACCCCTTTCTATTCAATCGTATACATTTTAAATATAGCAAGTAATTTATGAGTGTAAATTGATAACATTCTAATAAAAGTAATTTTCACTGAAACAACTTCAGGAACGTCACACCTACGTGAAATGTCTAAAATATAAAGACACTTTAGCTTCTCTAACTTATATATGATTATCATAATAGTCATGTATAATATTATTATGATATAACTATATACCCGTAGCTATCAGGACGTAGTAGATAATATATATCTTGAACGCTTACCTAAGACCTCGATGATGTCTGAAGTCGCGCTGATAAACTAAGTTTCACAATTAATATATATATTTATTTAATCTATATATAAGTAATATATCAAAGTAACGCTTAGAAATATATTTTTCATAACTTGAGATGTTATAAACCCTAAAGATTGTGGACAAGAAAAAATGGTTAGACTTTAACAATTAAGTTCTAATATTATCTAATTTAAAACATATTATAAAAACTTATTAAATAAAAATATTAAAAAACCTTGGAAAAGGGGGGTATCTTTTCTGCTAAGATATAAGGGCTCTATTCCAGTCCTTAAGTGGCCTATGGATTCATTTAATTTCATAATTACCTTTATAGATTGCCATGTGCGCGAACTATAATTTGATAACATTCTTATCTTTGTTTCAGATGACTGGAATGTGTTTTCGGAAAATTTTGTTGGTTTTCTTCTTTATTTTTATTTCATTATAATTTATCCCAGAAATTTTATTATCCAGTTAAACGGATTGATTGTTGAGAATAAAGGGGTATATTTTCATTTCCTCTTCCTATTACATTACATTAATGTTTAATGGTTTGTTATATAAATCAAGTGAAAGACTTCATAAAGTTAATTTTCAGTTTAAATGTGTTCCTGAGTTTTTGTAAGAATTGGTAGTATTTTTCATTTAATTATTGGTGATTTAAAGAGTTAAGCCAAGCGGAATTTAAATTATCTGCTTGGAGATCATAAAATTCAATGAATTAATATTTCATTCTTTATTTTATAATCTAGACCGATTCTCCTATATTGTTGTACCTGTACAACTTGAAGTGAAACCAATTCTAGTAAATTCCGCGGAAATGGGCTGAGCCGAAGTGGTAAGTTTGCACAATTAGTTTTTTTGAGCATTGATAGTGATGTCATTTAAATTGGTTATTGTTTATTCAATAGAGTTTGTAATGTTCGGTGTTTGTTGGTAATCTTAGTTATATTATGGGGACCGAGTCTGTTTGGTAATAATTGATATATAAATTATTAGGTGCTTGTGAACTAGTGTTGTCTTGTAGACTGTTGTATAGATACACGATTTTCTTATTGTCCATGTTTAGTTGCTATTAGATGAAAGATATTTGTTATTGATACTTGAAATAAAATGGCAAATTAGAATTAGAAAAGACATTCTTTTGAGTGTGAGGGAAGAATTGGCACACCAGTTAAAAGAAAGTCTTTTCCTAAAAGGCGTGCAATTACGAAGTTGATAAAGTCTCGTTTAATCTAAAGAGCATCTAAGCAGGGACAATGAATCGAGTTCTCTACAACAAGTTCTACAGGTACTACAAGTTCTGGGCTTGGAATTTTGATCAAATAAAAACTAAAACAGATAGTCCCATAAATAAGAGTAGCCCCTATACCCATCGAACATACAACTGGTGAAACATACCTAGTTTAAATGAGACCTCCCTTTACGAAATTTGGCCATAAGGGAAAACAGTTGAATGACACACTTGCGGAACTCGACGCTCAACTCCCGTGAATTTTACAAGACGACAGGTTAGAGAACGACCTGATACACAAATATATAATGGGAGGATCTGGTAGTTAATAAAAAGCACAGTACAATAAAAATAATTCAAAACAATGGTTACTGAAATCGTCCCAGAAACAAGATAAATTAAATTACCGCAATGGGGTTAAACAGACAGAGAAGCCAATTTGAATATCAACCACAATTTAAATGAAAAAAAACTTCACGATTCTTCAAAAAACCGGAAACACATTTAAACACTGGTAAGAAATAAGAAAAGGGAAGTAAGAGAAGAAGATGGTGTAATAGAAGTAGATGTATTAAACAAGAGGCATATCCGTTGGAAGTTACATATAGAGAAGTACAAACAAAAACAAATGTGGTGACTCATTAGCCGCTTGTACTTAGAGGGAGAATGAAAATTTATACCCCTATAATATATTCTCACAACATCCTTTTACACTGATAAACACAAATGTGGGGAAAATTTCGATGATCTTGAGAGACAAATATTGAAAAACAAAGAAGCAAGGTGGCTACAACATAAAGTACACTGAGACAACCAACACCACTTACTACCAGTTGCCACGAGTAAGCGAGGCAACTTAGAAATTAATGAAAATGTCAATGGGAAATTATGGACGCGCGGGCGGACGTAGCTGCAAGAAATGTTGAACGAGAAAGTAAGATTACGAAATATAGGGGGTCCAGTGCAGGGACTGCAAAAGGCCTATACATTTGCAGAAGAATCCTCGGCTGAACCTTATCTACACGACTTATTGTTAGAAGAGTTTGTTATGAATGAAGTTTATTCTATGAGTAATATGTTGTTAAACGGAAAATGGAATTAAATAGTGATAAGAATATGCTTGTATGGTTAAAGGATAGATGTAATATTCATTTAAGACTGAAGAGTGTTCAAAAATAGAGATAGGGAAGAGGACTTACAGCAGGTGGATATAAAATCATCATTATCGTACTGCAGTGTTAGGGGCAGGATTAAAGTGATAATATATATAATATATATATATTATATATATGATATATTATATATATATATATAATATATTACTAATATATATATATATATAATATATATAATAATATATATATATATATATATATATAATATATAATATATATATATATAATAATATAATATATATATATATAATAATAATATATATATATATAAATATATATATATATTATATATATATAATATATATATATATATTATATAATATATATATAATTTTTATTTCTGCTCCCAGCAAAACATTTATCTGTTCTGTTAGCGGCGTACCCTCCTCCTCCATCCGTCTCTATCTGCAAGTAGCCATTTCTTCTTATTTCCACGATGTTCGGGAGGTGGCCTCTCCAGCACTTTCCCACACCACTTCGTCTCTTCACCTTCTCGGCTTCACTCCAACCTCTTCGCCACTCTCTCCTCCCCATCCTCTCCAGATGTCCCAGCCACTTCAATTGGGTCTTTTCTATCTTATTATTCCTCGCACAAACCCCTGCCCTCTCTCTCTCTCCTCTCTTTGTATGTTCAATTTTCACTCTATCTCTTCTGCATTACCATCAAGGGCCTCATCTCCGCTGCTTATATTATGCTTCTTGTAATTGTGTTGGTCAACTCTCCTCACCATATATCAACATGGTCGTCAGAACATTCTCAAAAATGATTCTTTTCGCCTGCAGGGAAACATTTTGATTCTTCAGCATAGGATAGAAAACGTTCACGCTTCTTCCGTATTTTCCTATCCTTTCGACGATATCTTCCCCTACTCCTCACGGTCCTCCCCCATTTCCGAACACACTTTTTAAACTTTCTACCTCTTTTATGTTATTACCATCTACCTGAATATTTAAACCTTCTCTATCATCTCTCTCACTATTTACTCTCATAACCACTGTCTTCTCCTTATTCATTTTCAGACCTTCTTCTCGAAACACTTATTTCATCTTTCGAGTCCCTCCATTTCTTCCTCTTTTATGCTCCAAAGGTTTTATCGTCGGCGTATGCCAAAGTACCCCATTCATTGTTCTTATCCCATCCTGTTCTAAAATTACTTATAACCTTATCTAAGTATGCATTAAACAACACTCCCTTGCTTCACCCCCGTTTTCAATTGAAACCACTAATCATTTACATGTCCCGTCCTCACTTTGCACGTACACACCTTGTACAAACTCTTAATTGGATTTATCATTCTCTCCAAAACTTCATATTCTACCTCTAGACATCACCACAACCTATCTCTAGACACCGAATCAAAGGCTTTTTGTAAATCCACGAAGGCCACGCTCACCCCAACATTGAATTCCTATGTCTTCTCTGCAATCTGTCTTAAACTAAAGACCGGATCTCGCTGTTCCCCTATTCTTGCGTTTACCCATGCTGCTCCTAGCTTGTTCTGTCACCTCAGTCTTCTCTCTAACGTTCTTTCATTTACCTTTACTAGATGATTTATTAGGGAAATGACCCTGTAATTTTCACAAATACCAGAATTTCCCTTTTCCTTGTATATCGGAACGATTATTGTCCTCCTCCACTCCTCGGCACTCTCCCACTCCTCCAGCTTCAGCATAAATACCCCTTTTTTTTAGCCGCCGCCTCCCTTACCAGTTCTATACCCACACCATCACCACCAGGCGCCTTCCCGTTTTGCATTATCGCAACAGCCTCCTATATATATATATATATATATATATATATACATATATATATATATATATATATATATATATATATATATATATATATATATATATATATATATATATATAGATATATATATATATATATATATATATATATATATATATATATATATATATATATATATATATATATATATATATATATATATATATATATATATATATATATATATATATATATATATATATATATATATATATATATATATATATATATATTTTCCATTAAAATATAAAAAATAGAAAAATTAGGATTAAAGAAAATTCATTACTATGTGTACTAGGCATCAACTATGGTTTGAAAACTCTCTACAAAATATTAGAAGAGTAGAGAAAAGCAAAAAGTTTGAAATGTTGATAAAAAATTGCTGAAATCAGAATACAGGGTGTACGGCGATCATAAGGGCTTGAATAAAAGGGCTAAAGAAAGCCAAATATTGAGTAAAAATAAAATAGGAAATACTGCAAGCAAATATAAGCTATTGCAGAAACAAACTACTGAAGCAACAAAAACCAACTTTGCCAAAGTAAATTGAGAAAAATAAAGCAAAATTAATTGAACTTCGTCAACGCGTTAAATTTGAGAGACATTTCTTAGTACGCCAAGTAATATTCAATCAAGGCTTATTAATTTCACAAGAAAGAAACTATTAAAATTGGAATTCTTATAGCAATTAAACTAAAATTTTTAATCATCTAGTATATTAATAAGGAGAAGCTATATAGAAGAAACCTGAGGACAACAAAGAAACTCTATAAAGCTAAAAATTCATCCAGAAAGGAAATTAAAAGAATTTTCAGCTATTAGAGTATATATTAAACAACTTTATTGATAAAAAGCAGCCTACAATTTGAGTAATATCTAAGCCATCCACCCTAATCTCAGCCATTTCTGAAATCCAAATACATCAGTAATTTAGAAGGTAGCTATAGTTATTTTTATAGGTATTTTTATAGTTGGTGTGAATGTGGTATGAATTTAAAAAGTAACATCTATGAGTTTTTCAAAACAAAAGCTAATAAGGACAAAAATAAATAAAAAAGTCCAAAAATAATAATTATTTTTTATTAAATATTTTTTAACAGGAATAACTATTTTTCAATGCATATTATGGATAATTATGTATAATTATTATGTTTATATTTTAGCATTTAGTATTTTTGTATTATGTAATGTATATATTTTTTTATCATTAGAACCAGTTCAGTTCCTACTAAGCAAGAAATAAAACATTGTGTTCTGAGCTGCGTTTTACCAACCTGATGTATGAAATTTCTACAATAGTTCTTCTAAATTAGATGAAGAATACAGAAGCTGTCGCTCAGATGTGAAGAATGATCGTCCGATCGACAAAAAATAAGTATTTAAGAATAGCATAAAAATAATAAAATAAATAAAAAATATATACAGGTAAACTTATATATATGAAATATAAAAATTTATCTGTATATATAAATTGTGTTAAAAGTAACATCCTTCCTTTATTTTTTTTATTTTATATTAAATGAAATGAGTGAACGAGTTTTTAATAGTTTTAATAGTTTTTTATTAGTTTTTTAATAATAATAATAAAAAAAAATAATGAGCGATATCGAACAAACAAAAGAAATCGACAATATAGATGAAACTGAAATAACTGAAGGAGGTTTAAAAGTTCCTTCAGGAAAATTAGGTGCTGTTACATTCAAAATTAACACTATTAAAGGCAAATTATGGCATGCTTTCATAAATAATTTAGACTTAAGTTTCGAAATAAAATCTGATGAATTACAGTTAGACGCAAAAGTCGAATCTTTAAAAAATACTTGTAGTGAATTAATAGCAGAATCTGTAGAGTCAGATAAAATACAGCAGTGGCTTACATTAAAATTACAGCCATATTATGAGTTAAAAAGTGACATTTCAAAATACATGAATAAATATGAGCCAAAGATTAGGCCGCAAGACAGTGCTAGTAACATATCAAGTAAAGTGAGTAAAGTAAGTAAAGTGAGTAAAGTAAGTATAGCCAGTGCAAAAAGTTCGATAGCAAAATCTTTGTTACTCGAGATAGAAAAAAGTAAAATAAAATTACAAGAGCACGAACAATACTTGGCAAAAGGAACTAGAAATTTAGATTTGTTTGACATAGTAATTATATAAACTTAGAACAAAAGCTTAATAAAATTGAACAAAAATTAAACCAATTTTCAGTATTAGCAATACCTCTGTGGAAAATAAAAATAAAAATGTAAATTTTAGAAACTAAAATAAATAGTATAGGTGAAAATATAACCAGAGTCCCCAAACTGGTAAATTTTAAACAAGAAGTTGGAAGTAAGTATCTAAAAGTCACTCTTTAACATGTGAGCCCCTGGTATTTTCTGGAAAGGATCAGACTAAATTTAAGGAATTTCCTTTAACTTTTAAAACCAATATAGAAAGAATGAGAATGAAATGAACAAGCTTTCCTATTTAATCAAATATACAGAAGGTAAAGCAGAATATAGTAAGAAGTTGTATGCATATGGATGAAAATATAAGTTATAAAAAGGCAGTAGAAAAACTCGAGAAACAGTATGGAAATGAACAAGTTATTGCTAATACATATTTGAAAAAGTTAGAAGATTGGAATGAAATTAAGAATGAAGATTGTGAAGCTATGGCAGATTTTTCTTTGTTTTTAGACGCTATTAATAATGCAATGGAAAATGTTTCACCTTTGAATGAATTGAATTCTACTGGTGCTATTTATAGAATAGTTAAAAAACTTCCCTACAAGCAGCGTGATAAGTGGAGAAATAAAGTAGATAGTATGTATGAAGAAAATAAAAAGGTAAATTTTAGTATATTCACAAAGTTTGTTGAAAAAGAAGCAAGGATCATGAACACACCATTGTTTGGAGAACTTGGCATTGGTACAAAACCAAAACAAACAAAATTACAAAATGAAAAAGGTAAGTCACTTTATACAAAAGAAAATAATAATGACCATAGAAATAACAATAAAAATAATAATAATAATAAATGGAATAATAATAATGACAATAAAAATAAGAATAATGATAGTAAGAGTAGTAGTAATAATAATAATAAATCGCAGTTTTGTAATTTTTGTAAAAAGGACAATCATAGTATAATTAAATGCAAAATTCTAGAAAAACAAAGCCAAGATGAAATAACAAAGTTCATTAAAGACAATAAATTATGCTTTAAGTGTCTCAGATCAAATCACTTTAGTAGTAATTGTAAAAGACCAGAAAAATGTGAAAGATGTAATAAGCAACATCTAACATTTCTGCATAGAGAAAAAGATAGTGCCAATTCAACAAAGAAAGAGCAAGATGGCTCAAATCCTTCACCAGCAGCACTCCTGTGAATTTACGAAAATAAAAATAAAAAAGTAGAGCCAAAGTCAGAGTATTAGGCAAAAACTTCAAACAAAGAAACAAATAATAGAAAGCTATTTTATCCTGCAGTGCCAGTTAAAATCAATCTTAAAAGGAGTAAAGATAAAGTAAGACATGTGGGTTTGGGTCATAGCATTCCTTCAGCATGTAACTTTATGGTTTCTGTTTAGCTGTAGGAATTTAGGTGTGTCTGTACTATGAAACCTCATAAGGATATAGATATAACTACTATGTATGGACAACATAAAATAAAAACATACATTCATAATCTAGAAATCTATGATATTGAGATGAAGAAATCTGAAACCATAAATAATGTATGCGAAAATTGGCCCTTTTTAAAATAGAAGAGAGTCCATCTATCAAAGATATAAATGGATTAGAATATTTGAGTCATGTGCCCTTCAACTTTATAAAATCAAGAGTTGTGTAGGGATGAATCAAAAGTGGTGTTAAAACCATAGAAGTAGTAGAAGGTCATTATAACTCTCCCTTTGCAGTTAAGTACCTATTTGGATGGGCTTTACAAGGTTCGACACCAGATGGTATCCCAGCATTCATGAGTTTAAGATGTCATAAAACACAAATACAAGAAGAAGATGATAATTTGCTTGAAAAATATTGCTTAAGAGAATTTTCTGAAAAGAATCCAGAACAAGTCTGTGACAGTGTGGAAGATTTAAAGTGGAAGAATAAGGTTGAAAATACATTGAAAAGAACAATTACAGGTAAATTTCAAGTTTTTACCATTTAAAAAAGAAAATCAGCATTTTCCTAATAACAAAAATCAAGCTTTAGCAAGACTGTACTCATTAAAAAGTAAATTTTTGAAAGATAAAAAGAATATTTTGTACACTATTATTATAATGTAAAATGCATTCATTAAAATTTCACAGTCTCAGAACTTGTCTGAGAGACATGATTATTAAACAATGACCAGATTATGTTTGACATCATAGCGTAATTCATCCACAAAAGAAAAAAATTGAGAGTAGTATTCAATGCAGCTTTACACGCCTGACGGTATTTCTTTAAATAGTTTACTTACAGGTCAGGGCTATATTTCCCATCTGAGCATTCACTGGAAGGTTAGAAAAGAAATATGCTCATAACGAATCTCTGAAGATGTTTTATCAAAAATAGGTACTTGACAAAGATAAAGATTATCAGCGCTTCTTATGATTCCCAGATGGTAATTTAGATAAAACTCCAGAGAAGAATATAGAGTTAAGTTCACATATTTGGAAGTGTGAGCTCCTTCAATTACCAAATTATGTTTTGAAACAAACTACAAATGTAATTGAAGCAGAGAAATTCAGTAAAGATACCATACCTAGAAATTTTTATGTTGATGATTGTTTAAAATCTGACAGAAAATGAGGCTATAGCAGTTTATAAAGAAGTTAAAAATTTTAAAATTAGTGGTTTAATCATCAAGTAATAAGTATTCAAGAAATTTTTAGAAATATTGATAATAGACTAGTAAAGATTTTAAAGAAACTAAACTTATCTTTGGATAGAATTGCCTTCACAAAAAGTATTAGGCTTAAGTTTGGGACCCAGAAATAGTTAGTAAAGCTAGAAGGGTAGATATACAAAACAAAAATTGACAAAAGCATCTCTCAGATTGCATTTTTCCATATATATATGATCCACTGGAGTTTATTGGTCCAGTACTAGTGTGTAAAAAGATATTTCTAAAATTTGAGATAAAATTTAAAATGATGATGAAATTCCATCAGATATAAAAAAATTACATAAAATAGCTAAGTGATGTTAACTATAGCTAAATGATTTTTCAAGTTCCTAGGCCATATAATCGAAATTGTCTAAAGTATAAAAGTGTTGAACTACATTATTTTTCAGATGGTTCACAAATTGCATATGCTGCAGTAGCATATATAAGATTCATTGGAGAGAATGATGAAATATATTGTTCATTGGTATTATCTAAAACAAGATTGATACCATTAAATAAAAATTTGATGTTAACTATCCCAAGAATAGAATTGAGTGCAGCAAAATTAGCTGTTAACATACATCAAATTTTAAAAAATGAATTAGATATGAAAATAAACAAAGAGTATTTTTGGATAGATAGTGAAATTGTATTACAATATATTAAAAATGAATCAAAAAGATTCAAAAGATTTGTACACAATAGAGTTAACTATATCAGATCACAAACAGATATAAGCCAATGGAATTATGTACCAGGTAAGCTAAATATAGCAGATATAGGAAGTAAAGGTATATCTGTTAATGAGTTTTTGAATAATAAACTATGGTCCAGAATTTTTGTACAAAGACAAAGCACATTGGCCTAAGCAAAATATAGAACATAAATTAGATGATGAAAATGATGAAATTATAAAAACTAAACCTGTAATGGCCATACAACTACAAGAAAGTTCAACAGACAAGCTCATACATTCTGTGTCAGATTGGATGAAATTAAAAACAAAGGTGGCATGGATTTTAAGAGTTAAAGAAAATTTGCATAAGAAAACCTGGAATAAAGGTGCTATGACAATCACAGAATTAAAAGATGCAGAAAAGGCTATTTACAAATATGTACAAAATAAAGAATTTCATGATATACAATACAAAATAAAAAAGAAAGAAGCTTTGCCAAAAAGGCACATTTTGGCAAAATTCCTACCATTTATAGATGATAATGGAATATTAAGAGTAGGTGGGAGGAATAAAAATCTGAATGATGTATCATATGATTTTAAACATCCAATTATATTGCCAAATAGTCATGTTACAATGTTAATAATGAGACATTACCACAGAGTAATGGACATTTAGGAAAACAAACAGTTTTAAATGCTTTAGAGAAAAGTATTATATTATTGGAGCAAGCAGAAGTATTAAGATCTTAAAAGATTGCATAATATGTAGAAAGCTCCATACAAGGCCAACTCAGCAGTTGATGGGAGATTTGCCCAAAGATAGATTAGAATGTGATATATCACCATTTACGAGCATTGGAATTGATGCCTTTGGTCCTTTTCTTGTAGTAAGGGGAAGAGGGAAGGTAATGTGAAATTGATTCGATCAGATAATGGATTGAACTTTGTGAAAGCTAACAAAGAATTAAAAGGACAAGTTAAAAATTGGAATAATAAGCAAGTAAATAAATTCTTTGAGCAAAAAGAAATACAGTGGTTATTCCAACCCCCTCATAGTTCTCATAAAGGAGGTCATTTTGAGAGACACATTAGAACTGTAAGAAACATATTACAAGCTTCACTCTTAGAACAGCCAATAAGGTTGAACAGATGATAACTTGACACTTTGTTCTGTGAGATAGAATTCATTATAAATAACAGACCAATAACAGAAGTTTCCAATGATTTAGAAAACTTAGAAGCTTTGACACCAAATCATCTACTAACCCTTAAAGGCAATATAACTTTTCCTCCAGGATTATTTCAGGACAAAGATTGCTACTTATATAAAAGATGGAAACAAGTCCAGTATCTTGCTGATTTGTTTTGGAAAAGATGGATCAAAGAATATGTCCCTTTATTGCAAAAAAGAAGTAAATGGTTAGCAGAAAAAGAATCACACCAAGTAGGAGATTTAGTCCTTTTAATAGATGACTTCAAACCAAGAAATATGTGGAATTTAGGAAAAATAGTAAAAGTTTATAAAGATGACTCAAACAGAGTGAGAATAGTAGATGTGAAAATAAATAAAGACAAAAATACTTTAAATACAACAGTTTTGAAAAGACCAATAACAAAATTAGTCTTGCTGAGAGAAAGTGCAGGATTATAACAAGAAGACAACAGAATTATAAACTCTAAGGAAACTAAGAATAACAAGAAAACTTAATATTCTTAGCAAAAGGGGGAATATGTTATATTTTCCATTAAAATATAAAAAAAAATTAGAAAAATTGCAAAGAAATCATTACTATGTGAGCACTATGTGAGCATCAACTATGGTTACAAAATATTAGCAAAATATTAGAAGAGTAGAAAAGCAAAAAGTTGAAATGTTGATAAGAAAATTGCTGAGGAAATCAGAATACAGGGTGCGGCGACATAAGGGCTTGCAAATAGAATAAAGGCTAAAGAAAGCCAAATATTAAGTAAAACTAGTAATTAGGAGATACTGCAAGCAAATATAAGCTATTGCAGAAACTCAAACAAGCTACTGAAGCAACAAAACTGACTTTGCCAAAGTAAATTGAGAAAATAAAAGCAAAGTACAGAATTGAACTTCAATCAACATTAGGAAGCCATTTGAAGACATTTCTTAGTACCATCTATTCAATCAAGAGCTTATTAATTTCACAAAGAAGAAACTATTAAGGTGGAATTACTAGCAATTGACTAAATTCTTCAATCATCTAGTATATTAATAAGGAAGCTATAGAAGAAACCTGAGGACAACAAAGAAACTCTATAAAAGCTAAAAATTCATCCAGAGAAATTAAAGGGATTTTTCAGCTGTTGAGGCCATTCAAGCAACTTTATTGATAAAGCAGCAGCCCTACAATTTGAGTAATATCTAAGCCATCCACCCTAATCTCAGCCATTTCTGAAATCCAAATACATCAGTAATTTAGAAGGTAGCTATAGTTATTTTTATAGGTATTTTTATAGTTGGTGTGAATGTGGTATTAATTTAAAGTAACATCTATGACAAAACTAAAGCTAATAAAGGACAAAATATATCAGACCAGCCCAATCCATCATTCTATTTATTAAACATTTTTAACGGAATAACTATTTTCAGTATGTATGAATTAATTATGTATAATTATTATGTTTATATTTTAGCATTTAGTATTTTTATATATTTGTATTATGTAATGTATATATTTTTTTTATCATTAGAACCAGTTCAGTTCAATTCCTACCAGGGATGGCATTTTTAGTGATTTTTTTTTAAAAAAATCAATTTGTGATTTTTGTTTTTTTATTTTTCTATTTTTCTGATAAGAACGTCACGTGATATATAATTTGTAACTTGCAAATTATATTTCTAAAAATCAAAAATATCCAAAAAATCAAAAAATCCTAAATTTGATTTTTAAAAAATCAAAAAAATCACCCAAAATGCCATCCCTGGTTCCTACTAAGCAAGAAATAAAACATTGTGTTCTGAGGTGCGTTTTACCAACCTGATGTATAATTCTACACAGTATACCATATATATATATATATATATACATATATATAAATATATATATATATATATATATATATATATATATATATATATATATATATATATATATATATATATATATATATATATATATATATATATATTTATTTACTCTTAACTGCTATATCTTATATGGTTGATAGTTGACCTTAAATTTCATTGTGGGCAATGTGCAGATGGTGCTTCCAGTGTTTAATTTTGCCAATTCAGATTTTTAATGTTTTAAGTTTTTCTTTTAATCAAGCCTTAATTTTAAATGTCTTTGGTTTTGTTGTGCTATTTATTTTTTGTGTTTAATTTTATTTATTAGTAAATTTTTAGTATCCGATAGTTTAATGTCTGCAAATGTTGAAGTTGTCAGCGTGACTTTCGCCGTTTTAGGATTTTAAGCTAAGTTTTAGATTATCATATTTATTTATTTATTTATTTTTTCCTTAAATTATTGATTCATAGTTTAATATTTATTATTGGATATGCTATTGGTTGTTTTTTTTAATTGTATTCTTTATTAAATAATATTTTATATAATAAAGCATTTTTAGGTTTTAATGTGTAACTCTCGCATATTAGTTTATTATATTGTATGACATTGGATTGTATTGTGTACAAGAGTTTATACGGTTTGTGTGACTGTATTGATGGGAATGACTGTGGTCGTATGGATGTATGTGTGGTGGGCACAGGTAAGTGGCTTATTGACTTGCTAACGTGCGTACTGTGCTAATCATGAATTCAGAATATCACCTCTAATTTTCAACCCACATTTGGTGACATTGTCTGAGACCCATGGCCAGGGATTCATTTCTCTTTCATATTAAATGAACTTAATATCTCTAATCATAACTTTTGCAATACTTACGTCTAAATGGTGGGTTTACTCCTATATAAATATAAACACTTCCGTAATGTCTCGGAAATCTTGAATCTCCTGATTTCGCTGTGGATAAAAATCTTTCTCCCTACTACTATCATTATCCTGTGTTTCTGCTACTGCTCCCTTAATGGAACAGATTTTCACGTTCTTTTTGACTATCTTACTACTTCATGAGACTGTTACTTCTTCCCATCCAAATGCTGAGGTTCCCTATTTAGGAAATTTCAATGTACACCACGCTGAGTGGATGGACTCCTCTCACACTGATGCAGGAGGAGGCCAAAAACATTCAGCATTCTCAACGATCTGAAACAGTTAATAAGAACCTACACATATTCCAGATCGTCCCAACCATCTTGAATACGCTTGACTTGTGTTTCACCACTACTCCTTCTCGTTATAAATAAACCATTTCTCCTCCTATTGGTAACTTGACCACAATCTATAGTTTGGGGCTATAATATTTTTTCTCCAGTAGCTCCTCTATGCCCTAAAATTCCATTTCTGCACTTTAATCAGCTAATTGGGTGGCATTGTGTTGTTTTTTTGCCAACTACTCTTGGAATGAATCCTGCTTTAACTCGGAGGACGCTTCGGTCAAAGGTGGGGGTAATCACTGATGGATGAGTAGGTTAATTCCATCTTCAACTAAATCTTTCTTCCCAAAATCTATGGTTCGATGGAGCTTGTTCTCGTGCCATTCAGGAGAGAGATATAGTTTATCGGCATGGAAAAACTCTCGTTCTCCTATCACTCTTACCACTTTTCATTCTGCTTCGAATCGTTGCAGGCTGCATGGTACTTCACTCAAAAGAAAGTGCGACAACCTGCTGGTTCTCCTCCTACTGATAAAATTTCCCAAGACCCTACAAAAACATCTCTAACAACTTTTGTAAATCTGCCTTCTCCTCATTCCGCTTCCGTTGAATGGTTCTGCTAACTCTCCTCTGATAAGGCCTCTATGGATATTTTTTTAACTAACTAATTGACAGATTCTAGCATCCTCTCTCTCTGCCTCTTCTTTTCTCTCTCCTCTCTGTAGGCTTCCCATATCTTATATGTAATTACAGATGATAGGATGTATGGGATCCAAGATCTATCAATGAACGTCAAGAAGGCTAGTGGCCCGGATATAATTCCTCTCGTGTTTTGAGAAAGTTTGTTTCTGAGCTGACGTAATCTTTCTCGTTTAATACTATTTACCTTAATACTAATACTATTCTTCAATGCTGGAAGCGCGCATATGTCCAACCGATTCAAAAAGGGTAGCTCTCTGAGCATTTTCACAATCACCATACCACTATTCTTTCTCTGATATGTAAATTCCCACTTAATTCTCATTTCCTGAATATTTTGGAAACCCATTCCTCTCTCCGATCAACAGTATGGCTTTCGTCGTTCGAGGTCAACTTGGTAACATACACTCTACTCCAACCGATTTATGTTCTCTGTCTAGGGACCATAGATCTTGTTTCGTGTGGCGCTTGACATATTGAAAGCTTTAAACAGGGTTTGCACACATCACTACTCTCTAAGCCCCTTCATTCTGGTTTCCTCCTCCTTCTCTTTGCTTACTTGTCTAGTTTTCTCCGATCAGCTCCATATCAGCACTTGTTGATGGAGCGTCCTCTTCCTCCTTTCCGTTAAGTTATTAACTGTGTCCTCAGGGTTCTGTTTTACTTCCAACTTTATTCCTACTCTTCATCAACGATCTCTCCTAGCCAGCCTTCTAACTCTGTTCACTCTGATGCCCCCTTCGTTCTTCAACTCATTTCAAATCTTCTTCTTTTGTTTCTAGAGTTGCCTCTCGTCTTCAGCTTCCGATTCTATTCTGCCGATCTGATGAGATTTCCTTGGTGGGTCAAATGCAATCTTGTAAAATTCCAACCTTTAAAAACTCAACTTCTGAACATCTCTTAAACACTTTCCTATCTTTTTCGACAGTTCTAACGTCTCACCTGTGAATAAACATTCTTGATCTTAACATAAACAATAAATAGTCTTGAACCTCATATTTTAATGATTGCTAAGGAGGCTTCCATAAAGAAAGCTGGAGTTCTGTCAGGGTGTGGGGTTTTCGTGTGCGGCGCTATGTATATATATCCATTATTCGCCCTTGTATGGAGTAATGTTCTCACATTTGGGGGAATCCGGATCCACCCTTCTATTGGATAGGGTTGAGTTCAAAGCTAAGACTAATAAACTGTCCCCACTTTCAAATTCCCTGACCCTATCTCAGCGATGTTGGTGCCTTATCCCTTTTCTATAGGTACATGGCGGCAGATGCTCGGGGAAAGACCTCTGCATCTACCACCCCTGCGTAGCCCCTGCAGCACAGCAAGTGCCTTGCTATCTCAATGAATTGCGTGAGTATTACAGAACCCCAGACCTGTTCGTTGCGGTACCTCTTTTTCCCCGCCGCGTCTTCTCTATGAAACTCCTGTCTCTCATCTGTTTTTCCAGCTGAATTTAATCTTCCTCTTTGTGCCCACGTCTGCAGCCACTCTGAGAACTTTGCGTTAGACTGAGGTTTTTTAATGTTTTATTTTCTGCCCTCCTTGAGATAAAAATTTCTCAACCCGTGAGTGGTGGTGATCTGTAATATATATATATATATATATATATATATATATATATATATATATATATATATATATATATATATATATATATATATATATATATATATATATATATATATATATATATGCGTTATTAGTATTTTTGATATATTATTTGAATCCTCTTCCATGTAATGAATTTTGAACGACCTGCATCGTCTCCATATCCATCTATGAGTGTCTCAGGAGGGTTATAAAATAGCTGTTAAATAACACATTTGGCTGCAACGGAAACTATTTTTGTGTCCATATCGCATTAGCATTCAATAATCATACTAAAGTAGTTAGATAGAATATATATATATATATATATATATATATATATATATATATATATATATATATATATATATATATATATATATATATATATATATATATATATATATATATATATTATATATAAAAATAAAAATATATATATATATATATATATATATATATATATTATATATATATATATATATATATAGTTTGAGGATAAAAAGTAGCACCAGGGCCTTTGACATGGAGAACACTTTATTAGAATATCAACGTTTCGGAAAACACAGTTTCCATCATCAGCTAACAATAATCAGGTAACACTTCGGCTTAAATTTCTAATTATATACATCGGAATCCATATAACAATTTAAAAGATAACAATAGGGCTAACTATATCAAATTGATAATTTATTGCAATTTGATATAGTTAGCCCTATTGTTATCTTTTAAATTGTTATATGGATTCCTATGTATACCATTACACCTTTAAGCCGAAGTGTTAGTTGATTCAAACTTTATACCAGTGGTGCCCAACCTTTAGTCTATCGCGAGCAAATTAAGAATTTAAAAATTTTAGGCGAGCCACACATAGGACGACGACCACTAATAATCATTGGTTTATTATATATATATATATATATATATATATATATATATATATATATGGTATATATATATATATATATATATATATATATATATATATATATATATATATATATATAGACGCCACCATTCACGGGCCCTTTTCCAAAGGAGGGGCAAAAAAAAAAAAAAAAAAAAAAAGCAATATAAAAACAAAAAGGAAAGTAAATTCACCCAGTCCCTTGTCTAACACTAGTTTCCTAGGTGGTGCAGACGCAGACTTAAAGAGAGGAAGATTGAATACTGCAGGAAAAATACACGAAGGCACAACCAAACAGAGTGTGCTGGATAAAGGAGTAAGTTAACCACAACGAGGTAAACCTGACTCTCCAATATCTCACACAATAATTAATGTGAGAGTAAGGCACTTTGTTTTAACACGTAGCCGAGGGGCGACGTAGTGGCTGAGGAGTGTGAGAGGTCAATTGTCTCGACACCTGCCGTTGTGGCCTATAGAAAGAGATTAAGTACCCACTATCACCCAGAGAGGGTCAAGGGAATTAGAAAGAATTGGTGTTTATTAGTCTCTTAGCCTTAACCTCAACACTATCCAAAAGGAGGTTGGAACCGGATCCACCCCAAATGTAAAAACATTCCCACAGGCAACACTCTGCAACTGGAGTAACTGAGCAGAAGAAAATTCACGCAACCTGAACAGAATTCCAGCTTCATTTGAGACCATTTTAGCAACCGATTTCATATGAGGTTCTCCATGACAATTCACTATTTATGTTCAGTACAAGAATGTTTATGTTGTTTAAGGTACATTAGAGCCGTCAAAGGGATAGGAAAGTTGGGAGGTATTTTTGTTCGCGAGATGTGAAGAAATTGAGTTTTTAAAGAGTTGTTTCACAAGAATACGGTTAGCTCATTGAGAGATCCCGATCAATATCGGCAAGAATTGAATCTAAAAGCTTAAGACGAGGGAGCTCTAGATGCAAACGAGAGAGCACATTTGAAATGAGTAGAGGAATGGAGAGTTGACCTCAGCAGTATAAGAGTGAACAGAGTTGTAAGTACCCAGCTAAGAAGACCATTAAAGAAAAGTAGGAATAAAGGTAGAGATAAAACAGAACCTGAGGAACACCACAAATTAACAGGAAAGAAAGGTCGCTCCATCAACAAGAGCCGATATGGAAAGATCTGAAAGAAAATCTAAGCAGGAGCAAGCAAAGAGGAGGAAACCCAAAGGAAAGTAGCATAGAGAGTAGCGATGCGTGTCATACCCTGTCAGAATCCTTAGATATGTCAAGCGCTACCACACAAGACTCCCCATAGTCTAGGGCAGAAGACCATAGATCAATGATATATATATATATATATAGTATAATATATATATATATATATATATATATATATATATATATATATATATATATATATATATATATATATATATAAAGTTCTTTACTTTTCTGTTTATAAATACTTTCAAAAATATTTAGTTTTTAATAAACGTGATAAATCTGAATACGAGTGTCGCGAGCCACATTAGAACGGTACGCGAGCTTCATTTGCCCGCGAGCTACATTGGCATGCTTTATAATAACACCATTAAATATTAATGTTTAATATATGGAACTACAATCATGTTTTGCTTATATTATAAATTTGTAAATGCTTGTTACACTTAAGTTTTTTAGTTTTGTAATTTTTGTTCTATATATTTTAGCCTGATGATGGAAACTGTGCTTTCCGAAACGTTATATTATTCTAATAAAGTGCTCTACGTCAAAGGCCCTGGTGCATACTTTTTATCTCAAAACTAAAATTCCATCTACTAGAAGTTGATTGAAATTATATAGTATATATATATATATATATATATAGTATATATATATATATATATATATATATATATATATATATATTATTATAGTTATATATATATATATATATATATATATATATATATATATATATACTTCCGACCTATATATAAAATTATTATGTTAGTGAGTTTTCAAATGATGTTCAAATTTCTAATTCATCTATTTCCCTATCCTTTAGGAGATCCTTTATAAAGTTTTTTTCGAAAGGAATGTAAATTCAATTAAATATATATATATATATATATATATATATATAGTAGAGTATATATATATATATATATATATATATATATATATATATATATATATATATATATATATATATATGTATATATATATATATACAAATATATATAAATATATATATATATATATATATATATATATATATATATATATATATATATATATATATATATATATATATATATATATATATATATATATATATATATATATATATGATATTATACAGACCAATTAGATAAGTAATTAAAGTTGGGGTTAATAAAGTGAATTTTGCTATCAAAGTTTATTAAATATGCAAGTGAAATAGATGGTATGACAAATAATAATAATCAATTTTGTAAATGCAATGGGAATAATATACTTAATTATTGAATAGACAAAGTTAATTTGATATAATAAGGTTACGGCAATCTGCCGGTTAAAAGGCCCTATTTTATCTGACGAACACGACTGCCTCGTATGGCGTCTAAAATCACAATCCTTCTCTCTGGAAGCCCTTGAGGCGGCTCCCATAAGCACTCTTCAACCGTTACAAGTTTAAATCTTTACAGCTAAAATATTGGCACCATATTTTGCATTTAGGTAAGCATTGTTAGATATTTCGCCTATGGTTCTTCCGTGTATTTCAGGAATTTTGAGAGCTTTGTCCCACCACATATAGCGTAGGGAAGAGAAGAATTACATGCCCAGCTCTCAACCTCCTTATTTTGCATCTGGTAAAAGAATTTTTATCAGATCACATGGTACCCTGGAGTGATTCTCAAACAAATTGCAACAGCAAATAGAAGAGAGCTTCCATTTGAGATAATTGCACAGAAGCCTTCCTTAATTCTATTACAGTCAACCCAAAGGATAGAGGAAGGAAGACAGGTGGAAAACTACTTGAAGAGAGTAAATTACAACTACTAATTTTTAATTAAAATTTGTACTCATCCTTTGCACTCACAAAATTTGTTTTATATAACCTTTGACCTTATTACCTGTAAAAGAAAAGATTAGTAAGATATTGTTTACATATATGATTTCTCTCTTTCATATTTTTATTATATTTCTATTTCAGCCATTTTCTACTTTGTTTACCTTCTTTTATTTAGCATAATATATTTTATGTTTTTAAATTCTTCTCGCCGGGCTTAACCATTTTCAATGATATAAACAGGTACGAAGAATCGCAATACTTTATAAGGCCTCTTTGTAATGGCTCTCAGCGCTTGCCTAAATTATATTGTTTGTTTCTTACAAGGACTAACTTTGTTTCCTAATATTTAGGGACAAACATCGGGATCGGTTTTTCAAAGTAGTTTTAGGAGCCAAAGGCTTAGCAAATAAACCCACTAATTTATTGAAGTATTTATCATAAACATGGCTTCTGTGATCTCTCCGTACTACTGGGGTCTTCCTGGTATATTCACATTTGCCCCAAAGAAAACTAGAGCGGTGATGCCATTATTCGTTAGGGGGAGGTGTGTATTGCGAAAGTGCAAAGGGGAGATTGACACCTAATCGCGATGCTTGAACTCGTTTTCACTCAACATGCAACGTAAGCTTAGTACTCTATGCCTGTTTTCTAAATTTCCATTACAGCTCGGATTCCAATTGCCAGGTAGATATGTCTCCGCACCAATCATCTACAGACCTCTTCAACAGGTGAGCTTTTGAAACATCCGCCATTGTGACTGAGGATTTGTCCGCACCCCGGTGTTGAACTAGTTATAACAGGTTTTACTACGTTTCAGTATTCATCTCTTCGTATGAATAAAAGAGAAGCACTGTACCGATCAATTGCAGTAAACAAATATTTATACCCCCGGCAAGGGGTCATCTTGAGAATGTCAATTTGCAACATTTCAAACTTATAGGTCACCTCTCTGAACTGGCCATAATTAGGACTAATAGTGCGAGCGCTTACTTAATTGACATTCATTACAAGCTCTAACTATATCTTTAATCCGCGCGTGCATCTTTTCAAAGACAAACTCAGACTTCACTGCTATTTCCGTTCTCTTTACTCCCAAATGACCTCGCAGGTAGTAACCCAAGGAGATATCTACAAAAAGCTTTAAAATTTCTTTATCAAACCAAAATTGCTGTTCAACCATTTTTAATCCACTTTTCTCTCTGTTAGTGATTAATGACTTTATAAAAGTATCTTCTTTTTGTTTTTCGCTTATATTTTTGTAATCAATACTTTTTAAAAATCTATCTATAACTAACTTATTTCGTTTATTGCATTCAGATATCAAGTTTACTGTTACTTCTTCCAATATTTCCTTATTATCAATTTTATCCCTTTCTCTTTCGTACCTGCTCAATAAATTCCTTTCTAGGGCGACACGCGCTTCGTGTCCCGTCTGCGGTTTTTTAAAGGTCTCAGTGGTTTGTTTACTATTTTCTACAAATTTAGGCCAACTATTTTTATTGCCTTCATTCATAGTAACGTGTGTAGGATTTAAATGGTCCATCAATGAACCCTTTTCGTGTATTTTTTCATTCACTTGTTTGTCTGTTCGTTCGTTCTTATTAAATTGGATTATTTTTATATGTACTCTCTGAGGGTTGTTTTTATAGTATTAATTTGAAAATAATATTATAAGAGTTTAGTAAATTTAATTGACGGGACTTGTTGCGTTTTGCTTAACACGTCATTTGTTTTTAGATATATAAAGTAATCATTCTTTTAGATGGGGAATATAGTGATTTTCTCCACTCAACAAATATCCGAATCCATAAATATTTTTGTGGCATAACAGTTGTTTACTAACCTCATCATATCGTTTTTCAATAGCCATCACCGAGAGAAGAAAGCGTAGCTGGCTTTATGATCGTCCCCAGAATAACTCCTCTAATGCATTTGAGGCATGATGAATATTTTACTGGTGTTGAAGTGCCTGTATGCCAGCACACATGTTTCTTATGGAGTTCTGCAATATCGTTAAAACCCTTCTTGACCTCTCTATCTATATATTGTGCATTTTCTTTTCGGGAATAAGATTTTCTCCCTTTCAGATAATTGCCAATGACGCATTAACTCAGCTACAGGATATATAATTTATAGAAGGATACTTTCCACTTAACCCTCTCATCTCTAATAGTATGCGGGTTTTTATAAGTTAATATCTCAGCGATTTTCTCTGGGTTCGCTCTAACCCCTCAGCGTTTTTTCATTTTCATAGAAACCAAGATATTCCAATTCATTAACACCAAATTTACTTTTTTTCATTAATACTGATAGATAAATAATTTAATCTTTTTAAAACAGTCTCCACGAGTTTCATGCTCTTCAGCGGTTTCTGTGAATAGTAAAATGTCGTCAATATATACGTGACAATTTTAAGTCAGATAATAATATATTTACCATTTGTTGAAATGCAGGTGAATTTCTTATGAATCCCATTGGCAAGGACGTATATATGAACGTTCCGAGGTTGCTAGTGATTGCAAAGTACTTTTGGCAATCAGGGTGCAATGGCAAATTGTAGAAGCCGTTCGTCAAGTCTATCTTGCTGAAATACCGAGCACCTTTGAGTGCGAAAATGGCATCGTATATGTTTGGTAGGCCGAAGATGTCTACCGGTTCTTTTATTAAGCTCTCTAAAATCTGTCACCAGTCTAACTCTCCCCCCCCCTTTATCTAAAACACTAAACGGTGCTGACCAAGTGGCATTTGCTCTTTTCAACACACCTGCCGCTACTAATTAGCGTCGTACAGTTTGTGTGGAATCCTCCTGCCAGGTAACCTTATCGGCGGGCCCCTTATGGTCGGTTTATATGGGTAGGCACGTGCCAGCTCTCTTAATATCCCTTCTGGTATATCCCCCGATTTTTCCCCCCAATTCTGTCTCCAGTTCACCTCCTCTCTTATCCCCCATTTTTCTTTCTCCGTATTTATCAAATATTTCATCCCATTTTTTTCGTTGGTTTATCTTTATATGAATATTTTCTTCTAAATATGGATTTAAAAATAGGGTTTTATATTTATATAAAATATCATTAAGAGGAAATAGTGGACTAAAAGGCATGGTGGGGTGAGTTTTAGGAGAGTCATGCAAAAGATCATGAGAAAGAGCATTTATTTTTAAAGAGGTTATGGAGTGATCGGGTCTTAACAATACGGTATGATTGGTATTTGGGTCTATCAATAAATCTTTCTTAAAATCTATCCCAAAACCAAAATATTTCAAAAAAGTGATACCTATTATGTTCAGTTTTACATCAGCAATATAAAATTTGTGAGCATATATTTTATTCAATCCTATGTCTAAATTTACATTAATATAGTCATAAACATTGATTTTGGTGCCATTGGCTGCTAAAATATGCCCTAGTGGCCGCTTCGACCTATGAATGGGGCTAGCACTGATCAGGTCGATTTCCGACCCGCTATCTAATATGTATAATTTATTATCAATTCTATTTAATACTTTATAGAGTTTAGAGCCAGCTACATCACCTTTATAGAGAGGAGTGTTATTTGTTCTTTCTTGGACGGCCGAGATAATTGGTTCTCTGCACAAATTAGAATTTAAACATATACCACCCGTCTCTCTAAAAGCTTCGCATTCTGAGCTCGATGATAATACCTTCCGATCATTCTTATATCCAAGCTCTTCATTTCCAAATAATTATTAAAAAGATATAACCTTCATGGCTATAATTATAATTACATAATACCTGATTATTGTTCTCATTTTTTATTATTTAATTTATTGCTTATGGGCAGTTTGTCCATCACAGCATTGACCCTTGGCTAGCCATTTCTTCTATGGTTTTCCAGCCTTAAGAAACACTAACAATAGAAACATTCTTATTTATACTATATGGAGTTTTCAGTATTATATAACATTTGCCATTTTTATTATTAACATTTTAAAGTTCTATTATTATTATTATTATATTATTATTATTATTATTATTATTATTATTATTATTATTATTATTATTATTATTATTATTATTATTATTATTATTATT
>JABUQX010136680.1:50000-57324 GCA_015478945.1 Trachelipus rathkii
TCCGCATTCACAACTTTCTTCAAGCACTACACTCTGTACCTATCCGTTCCCTTCTCATCCAACACATACACTAAATATTTAAATCCTAAATATTTAAATCCAGACACTTGTTCCAGCTGCTCACCATCTAACATAACTACTCACTGAGGACTGTCCTCACTCAAACCATAACCTTACTCTTATTCACATTTACTTTCCTTCTTTCATCTAACACATATAAAATTTAAATATTTAAACTCAGACACTGTTCCAGCTGCTCACCATCTAACATAACCACACACTGAGGACTGTCCTCACCACAACCAAACCTACTATTCATGCTACTTTCAAACCTCCTTACATACCCCCTGCAAATCTCTCACCAATCCTCTCAAACTTCTTCGGATTCGCCACACAGAACCAAATCATCCACATAGGTAGGGCACCCTCCACTATCTCCATTCTCCATCATTCAAACACCATTTCCTGCATCCCCACCTCGAATCTTTCATAACCCCATCCATATACAAATTAATAACTAGACATACAACCCTCACCTCTCACTCTGCTATTAATCTTAAACCAATCACCATTGACACCTTTTAACTTTACACACGCTTCACTATCGTTTACATACATACTTTTGATTCATTCAGAAGCTCACCACCAATAACACAACACGTTATATACTAATACCTCTACATAAGCTCCTATTTACCTATCATACGCCTGTTGTAAATCCATAAAACTTAAATATAATTTATTCTCTTTCTCCTCATTTTCTCAATCATTTGTTTGAATGTAAAGATTTGATCCACACATCCTCTACCACTCCTAAACGCACCCTTGCTCCTTCACCAATTTATCCTTCAATACTGACGCACCCTTTTCTGACCGTAATGCTAGTATATAAATTCCTTCCTACAACATTCCAATAAACTTATTCTATAATTTCAAGCAGTTCAATTTTCCTTACCCTATACAAGGGTACTATTAACGCTCTCCTCCAATCCCTCCATATAAATGTGTGCTGATACACCAAATCCAATCAATCACCTATCTCTGCCTCCGCCTGATCATTTCCTGCCCCAGTAATTTCATTCATACCTGCAGATTTACCATTCTTCAACTTTTCTCACTCTACCCATTAACCTCCTCCTTAATAATAACCTCATCCCCAAAATAATTATTCCTTCTTACTATCACCAATTAATAATAATATCACCAACACCTCATCATTACTGTTAATTTTGTGCAGATTTTGTTCTTTCCACACTTCTCTCACATCCATTTCATCAGTTACAAAAGCACCATCCCTATTCATTATTCTCTAAAGATTCCCTTTACAATTCTTAACCTTTCGCGCTTCCTCCAGAAGAGCTTTCTCCATGAGCTCCCTTTGTATGTCCTTGCTGCCATTCATCCCCTCCTTCCAAACTGTCTATTTACCTCTCATTTACTTCTTGTTTTCTCCTACGTATGCGCCTTTTAGTCTTTTTTCCTCCTATATAATTCCAAGCATCTTTCTTTTGAAACTTCATCGTTTGCTTTTAGCTTCTCTTTTACCTTTAACAGCTTGCATCACTTATTCATTCCACCCATCACTGATAACACTCTCACTTCTACTATAAGCACATCCACATACTTCCTTTGCACTACTAACAATTGCTTCCCTCATTTGCTCCTTGTTCAGTTTCAACGTGTTCACATTCAACCGATTTGCCATAATAGTTTTACATACTTACCTTATTACCTGTCACTTAACTTCACTTTAATTCTTACCTACTCTTTCGTATCACCTCCTTTTCTTCCATCCAAGTCCCCATCACTAACTTAATTCTTACATAGGACAACATAACAGACCCGATAATCCCCCCCCTAACCTCTCACTGATTTAATATCCAAAAACATACTTCATCTCCATCTTCTTAACTATCACAAACATCAATCATACTTTTCACTCTCGATACCATCTCTACCTACACCCAACTCTAGTATACTTATGATACTCTTGTGTTTAAAGAAAGTATTACTTTTACACACATACTTCACAGAAATCATCACCTTCCTACCATTCTTCTTTTCTCCTGACACCCCGAAACCACCTGTTATACCATCCCTTTTGGATCACCTATCCAACCATTCAGGTCCCCAACACTATCAATCTGAAGCTCCTACCACCCCATCCAGAACATCTCCATTCAGATTATCCCAAAAATCGTACTCTCTTCATTTCTTTCAGATGGACCATACGTCACAACCACACACATACCTTGACCTTTCAAACTTAAATTTAACCATTAGAATTTAGGACTCACACACACATAAAGTCTACCATAGCTTTGTACCAATAGGTCACTCATCAAAATTGTAACTCCTTCTCTCCCTCTCTTCTTCCTCTCTCATTTTCTTCCACACCAGCACGCACACATTTCACACCACACCACTCACCTCCACCTTTTCCTTTCATCTTTGTTTCAGTCACAAAGAGCAAATCAAATTTGCCCTTCTAAATACATCCATCACCTCTCCTTTTCTCCTCAACATTTATTCTCTGACATTCCATACACCCATACGATTCATACAATTTTTCCGAGTTAGAAGGTCGTTTACGGTGATCACGACCATCTCCGAGGCATGCATCATCATTCCTAGCAAGATAGGGTGGTAGGCACAACCCAACTACCACCGCCCCTTATTCGACTTCTACGACACGTGCAGGACATACGGATGTGGGCAATTCTTTTCCCCGCACACAGGGATACATGGAGAGTGCATAGTAGGATGTCTGTAAGGTGTTAACTAGGGGGGTGTACTTTAATCATGTGTAAATGATAAGGTGGATAAATGGTGGTTAGTAATAGTTACCTGGAGATGAGTGTGTGTAAAGAATATGAACGCAAAGAGAAAGACGCACCAATTAAATGGGAGGTAATTTCATCGCTTCGAGTGCGTACTCCCCATTACATATTCTCCTTTTTTTTATATACTTATATGTTAATACCAGATTAAATGAATACCAATGTCATTCAAATGCTACCCATTTGAACACCAAATTGATTTTGTGCAGCTTCAGTAATATTTTTGGTGACATGATCATCAAATCTTGGAGCAATGTTTTTCCACGATCTGTAAACATCCATAACAATGCAGTGATCTTGTCTTTTTGGGGCAATCACATCACCAACTCGACTCAACGAGGTCATCTCCAATACCCTAAGGTCAAGTAAAATCTCGCTTCGAAATTCCCATCTTGAGGAAGCCGTAGCAATATCATTTATGCACAGGAGGTTGTTTGCTAAAAGTTTGAAGGTTACAGGAGTTGAAGGATCTTCTAAAATCAAATTGTTCAGAATTTGGATCATTGACTAAAAATTGCAGGTTGGAATATATAGAGCTTCATTGCCCATCTTTCAAGAATCAACCCAAATGCCCAGCCAACCTTTGTCTCTCTAACTCCTGAATTTTTTAATATATATATATATATATATATATATATATATATATATATATATATATATATATATATATATAGTTATATATATATATATATATATATATATATATATATATATATATATATATGTATATATATATATAGGTTATATAAAGAGATTTCATACTGGTTTACCATTTTCTAGCCCCTGGCCCACCCCCAATGGAGGCCAAGCACTGCTTCCAGGGAGTTTGGCCACTGCTCTTAGGCGATTCCACAGGTCGAAGGGAAGATATAGAGAAGCCGGTATCGGGAGAGTCGAGAGTGGAGCGCCCCGAAGATGTGCTCCATTAAACCAGAAATGTGGCATCTGGTAGGGAAGTAATAGATTGTTCAGTTAACTGCATATATTTTAAGAGTTTCTGGTGGTGACCTGATCTGCTCTTGGCGAGGTCAATTTGGCCTCTTCTTGACAGTGTTTCTTCTATAGGGGAAATTTTTGGGGAGGTGGAGTTTAGTAAATTGTTATTAGGGCGTGGTTTTGTAGGTACATGTTAGTTAGTTGTGTATGGATGTGTAGGCCATGACCTATTGGGAGGGAGAGGGGGAATAATGTTGTAAATGTCATTATAGAATTTGGCTGGTGAGAGTGTGGATTTCCATTCGTGTCTAAAGGGATTGAGAATATTTGTGACATGGGTGTAACTTCTATTTAGTTTGTAGAAATTGAGTCCACACCATTCCAGGGTAAAGTGGAGATAGGAAGGATGTGTGTCTCGTCATATAAATGCTGGATGGGGGTTGTTTTGCATCCAGATCTATGGTGGCTTGTGTGATTTGTAATTTTTCCTTATTATTTGACAGTGTGGGGAACCATGCGGGGAAGCATAGTTTATATTTTTTCTGAGGAGTTGTTTATAAGTGGTAGTAAGGGTGTGTTTCCTATCACTGAAGTTGTGTTGGGAAATCTGAGGGTGTTTAGTTTCCGTTGGGTTGATGAGATGATTTGGGTCCATGGGGAGAAACGTCGGTGTCATAGGTAAGTCCCACACATTTTTGGGGTTTTGCTTAGGGAAGGGATTGTTCAGGAAAACTAGAGGAAGATTGGTGGATACAGGTTGAGGGTGATGGAGGATTTTCCAGGGGGAGGTGGTCATTCTGTTGGAGAGTAACCAAGTTTCTAATTGTGGGCAATGGTGATGTGGGCAACATTTACGTCTGGATGTTGGGAAATGAGGCTGATATCGTCTGCGTATGTGATAAGTTTGGTGGATTGGTGGGTAGGGATGGGCAGGTCTGCTGTGAAAAGATTGAAGAGAGAGATAATGGCGCCCTGTGGTACGCTGTTTTGTAGAGAGAGATTGTTTTTGTGGAGAACTTTGGCAAACGGTTAGTGAGAAAATTGGAAAGCCATTTTTTGTCGTTATTTTCTGGGATTGAAGGACTTGAATAAGAATGAATGTGGGGACAGTCAAGGCTTTACATGTCGATTGCCAGAATGGATATATGGGACGGGATTATTGAAGCCATTGATGATGTTATAAGGCTGTAGGAGGTTGCTTTTAAAGCCATGTTGAAATCTGGGAGGGTGATGAGAGAGGAGATTTTGAGTTTATCCAGCAGTTTACTGATGGAGGAGAGGAGAGAAATTGGGTTGTGGGCAATTAGAGAATACATCAGATTGAGGGTGCTTTTTCCGAGGTGTTTTAGATGTAGGTTAGAGATTGAGTCTGGTCCTGCAGCTGGAGAATTTTTGAGAGTTTTGATAGTTTCTGATATGCTTTCTGTTGTAAAAAGGGGTGGGGAGTTGTGGTCTGAGAGGAGTTTTCTGAATTGTTTTTTTATTTTTATGATATTCTGGTGGGTTGGTTTGCGATAGATATTAGCATAATGTTTTGCTAGGCGGTCTGACTGTTGTTTTGGAGAAGGGAGGGAGTTATAAGGTAAGGAAGGGTGGGTGGGAGTTGGTTGTTTCGAGAGTTATCTAGTTTTTTGATGACTTGCTAGGTTTTCTTATTATCAATTCGTGAGATGTTGGATTGTAAGTATTCTGAAAACTTATTGATGGTGTTGGTGGTTATGAGGTTGGTGATTTGGGTATTGAGGTTTGTTATTTGGTTGGTGATGAGAGGGGTGTATGGTCTAAGTTTTCGAAGGGAGCTTCTTTGTTTAATGAGTTGGCTGATTTCAGGGGAGAGTTTGGGGTTATTGGATTTTCTGTGGCCATTGGGTATGTATAGGTTAGCTGACTTGGTGATTAAGTTATTTAATTGAATAATGGAGGTGTGTAGGGATGTTATCTTATGGATTGGAGTTGGGTTAATATGGGTTTCATTATGGTCAGTGAATGGTGGCCAGTTAGCTTTTTTGTAGTTAGTTTATGTAGTAATCTTTTTTGGGGGGTTTGATGGGAGGAGGTTAAAGAAATAAGAATGTGGAGGTGGTCAGAGTGTAAGTCAGCCGGTGACAAGGAGGGGGAGCAGAATGACATCAGGGGAGGTGGGATTTGGGTTTGTTTGGGGGAGGATCTGGGAGGCTTTTGGAATTATGATATTAAGGATCTTAACCTAAGGATATGGTTGCCGAGGGGTTAGAGGCACTTATACCAGGCGGAGTGGTGAGCGTTAAAATCGCCTCCGAGAATAAGATTTGGAAATGTGAATATTGATAGGGGGAAGTGAGGTTGTTTGGGGGAATTTGTGGGAACAAAGATAGATTGAAGATGTTATATGGTCTGTCTAGGAGAGATAAACAGATTGATTTTACACGTGTTGAGGAATAGAGTGGAGGTGTTAGGGTTGTGTTGTGGTAAGGGATGTCAAGCTGTGGAATCAGTGGCAGATGGAGGTTGGGGAGTTGGGAAGGGAATGGAGTCGCAACCATAGAATGTGAGAGGTGTTTGTAGTTTTCTTGTAAGATAGCTATCATTATGTTTTTAAGGAAACATTGAGTTCATGGCTATTAGACCTAATGTTAAATTGTGTATATTGAGTAGATTGGGTATATTTTTTGAGAGTATTTTTAAATAATATGGAAATATGATTAGTGTGTGTTGTGTTACTTTAGTGTTCCATATAAAACAAATAAAATTATTACAGTATCCCCATCTGAGTTACATTAATCACTAAGAGCAAAGATTTAAAGTAACAGAGGTCACAGGTAACCTGATTTTCCTCTTTCATATTCCACCTGAAGGATGGATGGTCGCCTTACTGGCAGAAGAGGTAGACTGAAGGTTACACGAATGAGTGAGCATGTAAGAAAAAGGTAAACAACATTGTCCAAATTACATTAATTAATTCATTGTTGATCCCTCTGATGGGAGGGAAAAGCGATGATCTGGTTTGCCTCCAGGGCAGAAGTTCTATCTCGGAGGAGTTCCACCTGAAGATGATTGGTTGCACCATGGAAGAAAATAATTGTTAATCATATATATAGTATATATATGAGAGAGAGAGAGATAGAGAGAGGAGTATATATATATAGAGAATATATATAGTATAGTATAGGAGAGAGGAGGTATATAGATATATATGTAGTATATGAGTAAGTGGTTGTTACTAGTGAATCATGTTATTTCAGCATCATATTTTAAAAGGTCTATATATTTTGATCTGCTTCTTTAGTAGCATAATGAAGGCTGTTATCTGCATTTATTGCCTATGACATTACTATATATATCTGTAATTTATTGTCAGGAGAATAAATAAGATTATTGTTATTGATAAAAACAACTCACAAATCCAGTAATTACACTGAAGTCGATTTACATCCACACACTGATTAATGAGTCACTTCTGCCATCATCTTTCACACTTAATCATCTCTTCACCATGAATATACATAAAATAAAAAGCTCCATACGCAGAAAACAATGAACACCCAAATTGAGCTGAACGAAGTACACTG
>JABUQX010136681.1:5000-16656 GCA_015478945.1 Trachelipus rathkii
CAGTTTGATTTTTTTTTTGTTTTTTTTTCATATATTTTAGTATTACATGATTATTACAGTAGCCAATTTTATAGGGGGTGTACAGCGACCATGATTCTAAACATATATTTTGGAACAGTATGGATTTTTATACGACTAGCCGTCAGTTTAATGTTTTTTTTTTTTTTTTTAACTAAAGGAATACGCAAGGGTAACCGCACAAGTGGAGGAAGTCGGGGCCTTCTCGGCCTTCGGGGAGACGACGGGTAAGACTAGTTGTCCCCCTCCGGGGGGGTCTCCGGAACCCCCGCTCTTTTGTATTTCGTGGGTGTTGCGGGGGTTCTTCCGCCCTTCCCTACGGGGTATGAAAACGTCCCCCCATCGTTGGCTCCAGTTGGGTCGAGCCCCCTAATTTTCTTTTGTTTTTACTCATTTTTTTGTTTTAAGTTTTTAAGAAAAAAATTTCCATTTTTTTTTTTTTTTTTACATTTTTGTATAAGCTTTACACACTGATTCCAAATATGTAAGTTGGTTTTTCTGTAAGTGTTGTACTTTTCTAGATATTTCTTTATCAAAAAATATTTTTTTGTCTTTTTTTTTTTTTGTTATTCTTACAATTTTTGTAATAAGCTTTATACGCTGATTTCAAATATGTACTTGGTTTTTCTGTAATGTCATACTTTTCGAGATACTTCATTTTTTTAAAAAAATTCTTTATTGATATATTATATGTGATTTTTTATAAATAATTATTAAATATTATCAGAACTTTTTTTGAAGTCATTTTTGTCCGGATCACCCTGAAATTCATTGTTAGTATCATATACTAGGCAGTAATGTTAAAAAAAAGACAAAAAAAAATCAAAACTGACGGAGTTCTAAAACATAAAGGGCCGGCCTATATATATAGCTTATATATATATATATATATATATATACATATTATATTATAAGTATTAACATAAGATATATAAATACTATATAATATTTTATATTGTATATTTATATATAGGGTTTATACTATATATATATAAAATATATAGTGTGTTAATATATATAACTATATTTTATACTATATATTATATATATAATACATAATATATTATATATAGATATATTAATTATATATATATATATATATATATATATATATATATTACTACTACTATATATACATGTATTATTTTAGTGGGCAAAGGCTAGACAAAGACTTACCAAATTCCGCCGGAGTTTTAAAAAAATTGGAAACCAGGGCCAGATTAAAGGCTGACATACTCCGATACCTGACACTTGAAATTGTGCAAATCTAAGAAAGTTTGAAAAATAGAAAAAGTGAGTGTGTTCCAGACTTTAACGAATGGAGTGACTGTTAGATTTGGAGCTAGGACGTTAAGTCTGCGGGCAATAGAGTTGAGATAAAGTGTTGATAAACTATTTACACAAGTCGCTGGAGCGCTCCTTTCAAAGAAGGAGGTGTAAGATTGGGAAATTCCGAAGAGCAATGTAAATTGTAATAATAATAGTAGAAGGAGAGTGATGCAACAGTTGGACAGCTTGAAAGATTGGAGTAGGTTAGAGAGAGTGTAGGAGTGTTAGTTAACAAGACGACAAGCTCTAGACTAGGCACTAGGTACTAAAGGTACAGGCTCTAGACTATCTTTAATAAACTATAATTAACTATCTTTAATAAAGGAAACTGATGCAACAATTCGACAGCTTGAAAGATTGAAGTAACTTAGAGAGAGTGTAGGAGTGTTAACAAGACGACAAACCCTAGACTAGGTACTAGGTAATAGGTACTAAAGGTACTAGCCCAAGACTAAAGAGTGCAATATGTGTGGAACTACCCAAAATATGTGATTCATACTCCATCCAAGGGTGAACAACGCTCCTATTCAGAGTTAGCAACTGGGGTGGTGAAAAGAAGTTCCGAAAGCGCCATAGAACACTCAACTTGCTAGAGGGGTGTTAGAAAGAATATTATGTGATCCTTCTAAGAAAGATCACGGAAAAAGAATATCAAGAATATTAAGTATTCTTAAAAAAATATCAAAAATATTAAGTGTTCTTAAAAAAAAATATCAAGAATATTAAGTGTTCTTAAAAAAAATATCAAGAATATTAAGTGTTCTTAAAAAAATATCAAGAATATTAAGTGTTCTTAAAAAAATATCAAGAATATTAAGTATTCTTAAAAAAATATCAAAAATATTAAGTGTTCTTAAAAAAAAATATCAAGTATTAAGTGTTCTTAAAAAAAATATCAAAGAATTATTAAGTGTTATTAAAAAATATGGAAGATATTAAAGAAAGCTTCTTAAAAAAATATCAAGAATATTAAAGTGTTGACCTAAAATTAAGAATATAAATGTTCTTAAAAAAAATCAAGAATATTAAGTGTTCTTAAAAAAAATATCATTTTTATATTAGCTTTGTTCTTAAAATATCAAGAATATTTAAGAAATACTCCAAAATATCAGATAATTAAGTGCTTTTAAAAATCTCAAGACCTTAATGTTCTTAAAAAATATCAAGAATATTAAGTGTTCTTAAAACAAATATCAGGAATATTAAGTGTTCTTAAAAAAATATCAAGAATATTAAGTGTTCTTAAAAAAATATCAAGAATATTAAGTGTTCTTAAAAAAATATCAAGAATATTAAGTGTTCTTAAAGAAAGTTATTGTTGCTTTTACAAAGAAGTTATTATAGTTGCTAGGAAGATAGATGACTCAACTGAGTTATTGAGTTATTGAAAACAACTATACTTTCTTTAACACAACTGTAGGTGAGAGAAAGGTCAGAAGTCTGTTGTTTCAAGGCTAGCCTCCAAGCATCATTTATTTGTTGTTACATGGGTCGTCTTTCTAATTGGAAGAAACAATGGTGAGTGTAGCTATTATCCCATGAGTGGATAGGAGTCACATTAACTGATTGATCATTAATATAAAATATAAAAAAAAACTGGGATATAACAGAATTATGAGGAGTATCACTATTGATAGATTTAAACCACAGAATGACCGATGGAATTCCATTCAGTTGTCACGCATGTAAAGGTTCAAGAAAGGTAAGAATACCGAAATAGAAAGGTAAAAAACATTTGAAGTATTGTATTCGTAAATCATAATTTCAAATTTTTGAATCTCTAAAAATATTAACAAGTTTTATATAATTTAAGGAGTTGAAAATAAGAATTATTATTGGGATTCGCTAACTTGTCTAACCAAGCCTAGAACCTACACCTACCTAACGTAGGACCTAACTAACTACTAACCTAACTAACTTAACTTAACTAACCTAACCTAGCCTAAACCTAGCCTAGCCTAACTAACTTAACCTAGCATAACTAAATAACCTAACCTACCATCTCTTTTAAACTAACCTAACATAACCTTACTAACTACCCAATTCCCAACATATCCCAACCTCACCTAATTTAGACTAACCTAACTTAACACCTAACTATCTTTGAGCTTATAGGGCATTTCCAATTGATTTGAAAAACGCCTCCTAATTTAGACTTGTGCCAAACTTTGTATCAAAATTTATCGAAAGCCTTCGATATGTCTAGCACCACACCAAAATATTCACCAAAATGCGAAAGAGAAGAAGACCAAGAGCTTGTGAGAAAGAACAGATCACCCGTCTAGCATTCCTTACACAAGCCAATCTGGCAATCAGAGATAATATTAGATGATTTAATAGAAGATTTAAGATGTTCTAAATCTTCCTGTTAATAAAAGATAAAGATTTAAGATTTTCCTAAATCTTCCTGTTAATAAAAGATGAAGATTTAAGATTTTCCTAAATATTGCTGGTAATAAAAGATGAAGATTTAAGATTTTCCTAAATATTGCTGGTAATAAAAGATGAAGATTTAAGATTTTCCTAAATCTTCCTGTTAATAAAAGATGAAGATTTAAGATTTTCCTAAATCTTCCTGTTAATAAAAGATGAAGATTTAAGATTTTACTAAATCTTCCTGTTAATAAAAGATGAGGATTTAAGATTTTCCTAAATATTGCTGGTAATAAAAGATGAAGATTTAAGATTTTCCTAAATCTTCCTGTTAATAAAAGATGAAGATTTAAGATTTTCCTAAATCTTCCTGTTAATAAAAGATGAAGATTTAAGATTTACTAATATTCCTGTTATAAAATAAATATTGAAGGTTTGGCTTCTAAAATTGCTGATAATAGATGAAGATTTAAGATTTTTCTAAATTTCCTGTTAATAAAAGATGAAGATTTAGATTTTTCTAAATTTTCCTGTTAATAAAGATGAAGATTTCAGATTTTTATTAATCATCCTGTTAATAAAGAATCAAACATATTACAGACTATCTTCCTGTTAATAAAGATGAAGTTTTAAGATTTCCTATCTTCCTGTTAGATGAAAAGATGCGAGATTTAAGATTTTCCTAAGGGTTCCTGTTAATAAAAGATGAAGATTTAAGATTTTTACTAAATCTTCCTGTTAATTAAGGGTAGATCGTCAGAGTTCATAAAGATTTTTCTAAAATCTTCCTGTGAATAAAAGATGAAGATTTAAGATTTTTCTAAATCTTCCTGCTAATAAAAGATTCGAAACTCTTATAAAGAGCCGATGTTAAAGCAATTGGATGATAGTTGGCTGTTGACTGGGGTCCCCATCTGTCGCACACATAGCAAGGCTGACAGAATGACTTTTTACAGAAAGAAAAATTGTGAAAGGTTGAAGTTGATAGAGGTTGGGATCCAGTGGGAAACGGAGTTAACCAAGTTAACCTAGGGTGTTTAACCTCAGGTGTTACGAGTTTTGAGATCATTGAAGGGAATTAACTTCAGCACTTGTCCACACTTTTCTTGTGGTTAAGTTTATAAAGAGTGCAGAAATAAAATTTTAATGGGAATGGAGGCGGAGAGAGCAATGGCTTCTGGAAATCGTGTAGAGTGGATAATTAAGAGGGCAAAACTCTGAGTCAAAATCGTTCAGCATTTAGCAGAAGATAGAAGATAAATTGAATGAAGTCAGGATAGATTATTACTCTCCCATAGCTTGGGATTCACCTGGAACTCCGCGTCGCTGAGTTAACAGTACCGGCGCTCTATCCACTAGGCCACTCCACGTTCCCAAAAAGAACGTTTAAAGTCTAGCTTATAAAGCCCTCGTTAGAGATACAAGATTAGGGTGAGAGGAAGATCAAATTTAAAGTTAATCAATGGGAAAAAATTGTCTAAAAGTGTTGCGAGGTAGATGGATCAGAGAGATTGTTACTTTCATGAAAAAAAGTTGTAATGTATTGAAGAGTTGTATTTAATATACAGTATACTATATTAATATTTATATTATATATATATATATATATATATATATAGTATATTATATTATATATTATATATATATAATATATATGATATTTAATTATATATAATATATCTATTAATATATACTATTAGTATATTATATTATAATATATATATATGTATATATGATTTGTTATTGTTTTTTTTATAATTTCAATAGTCATATATAAATATCTAAATAAATAATACACATTATATATAATTTAATTATTACCTAAGCATAATAGGAAAACGGTGTCCTACTTGGCGGGCCTATATTTATATTAACTGTTATATTGATAAATAATACAAATAAAAATACTAAGTAGTATATGGAAAATAATTTATAGCTATATTACATATTATAATAAAATATATATTTTTATATTAATATTTATTTATTATATTATTTATTATATTTATTTGTATTTTATGATGTAGGGGGGAAAAAAATGGAAGCCATATATAGGAGGGATGATGTAACCTTATATTTATTAGCTATAAAATAATATAAATAATATATATACAAAAGCTAGTCCCTATCTATTATATAATCGTTGAATAATTATATCCCCATAATAATTACTAACCTTATTACTACTATATACCCTTTATTCATATCCTAAATAATAATAGACAAATCAATAGTTTACTAAATTTAACGTATAGTATATTGCTGCTTTCCTTTGATAGTTTAGCAGTTCAATTAAAAGCTTAAATTTTAAGACATTATATTAATAAAATATAAAGGGTAAAAATTTGAAATAAAAATCTAATTATTATAGTAAATACCCCTCCTCCTATTTCAAATAAATTTATCCAATGATAATATACTACTATAATATAAAATCACCTCACTCACATACTAGATTCACATAATATGAAAAATGAGTCACTACTCCCACTTTATTATAGTAGGTAATGCCATGATAGGTGTATATTATTTAGATATAAGTAATAAATTATTATTATATATTATTTTATAAACTACTATAAGAAGGTATACTTATTTATTTCCCCCATAATAATAACTCTACTATATTGGTAAATAAATATATTTTAATTATATTCTTTTATATGCTATTTACAAAATTTTTTTCTCTTTTAGGCCTTCTTTGACGACGATAATAAATCAAGCAAATTCTCTAATCAGATTATTAGCTAAGCCCAAATTATCCATATGTGTTATTCCCCGTGTACTAAATACATTAATTTAATTCCCATAACTTTTCGTTTAGGAACAGGTATTATGGCATCGTAGTTTCATTTGCTCCAGAAACACTCAAAAATATTATTTTTGTTTTGAAATGAATAGATGTAAAGAAGCTAAGAAAATGCCAAATATCTTTTTGCAGATTCCATTTAACGATTTGATATATAATGAGTCAGATTGAAATAAAAGCAAAGGCTCATCCCGCTCAAACCTAAACCTAATGAAAGATTATTTTTTAAAAGAATGAAACATGCCCAAGGCAAAGCGAAGAGTATATCGTAAATTGAAGGTGAGGAAAAAATCTCTCAATAATATTTTTTATATATTATATTATATATTTATTATATATATATATTTATTATATTTAGTAGGATATTAATTATCATATTATTAATAATATAAAAAAATAAAGAAATAATAATTCTTATTTACTATTCATCAGTGATATTTTACTATTATATTATATCGATAAAATAATGTATTTAATTCTCTTATGAGACCCTATTTTATATATTATTATGCAAACTTCGATATAATAATATTGACAATCATATTTACATTTAGATATTCTGAGGTTGATAAAAAGGAAGAAAAGTTTAAATCTTAAAACAATATTAATGATATATCTCTATTTTTATTTGCTACAAGCTATCTACAGCTGCTTGCTCATGAGGTAGGTAGCTAGGATCTCCTCCTCACGGCCCAGTTAATAATATATATTATTACATCATCCCCTTTATTCCTTTATAATCCAATATTAAAATATTAAGGATATAATAATATATACTACATTTATAAGTAATAAGTACTAGTAATAATATAAAAGTATAAAAAAAACAACACGTATACATTTATATATTATGGAATATTAATTACCGATTTGAAATAAAAAAATTAAATTAAATTAAATATAATGGCTACAATAAATTTATCTTTTACATAATACATCAATAAACTTAATAAAGAAATACCAATAAATTGCAAATCAAATCATCCAGAATCATCATCCATAACCAACATTAAATGATTTATCCTCAACGAACCTGGGGTAGGTGCATTCAATTATGCACCGAAATTTCATGAGAAAAAGTTGAAGACAAGATTATCCCAAAGCACCAATATGAGCCCGCCAAACGTCCTGATATATGATATGCCAGACCTTCCCAAAGCAACACCGAATATTATACAGACACTTAAAGTCGACTAACTTGCGTCTGCAAGGTCAAGAAATAAAAAAAAGTCCACTATGAAGGGACACTAGCTTCCCAAAAGTCACTCACAAATCTCATATCAAAGTGTAGGGTTCATGCTTAACCTTGACGATCAGGTTGAGTTTACTAGAATATATGCTACTGTTGTTTCCGATATCCTTTCCACTTCTATTTCCACCTGCCCTTCTCCTTTCCTTGCCTGCTGCAACTCACATCTCCTCCTCTTCGTAGGTATTTCCTTTCTTTTGGGGACGTCACTCCCTATATTTCTATCGGTCACCAGTAACCAACAAGGTTAAGAAATCCACAGACTCCACACGTCATCTACACATGAATATAATAAAACAGCCTATAGGGATAACCTAACCGTATATATCATCTATTCCTTTCTCAAATGATTCAGGCCAACTCGGTGAAGTGTAAGGCTATGGTGCATTAGCTTCTTCTCTAATTATCTCTTTTTCTAGCAACACAACAAATCTTAATATAGCGAGTTTCATCCATCTGAGTTAAATATTTCAGATTCTTTCTTCCTCACCTAACATGCCCTATTATTGATTGTCCATCGAAAACTTTGTCTTAAGATCTATATATGCTTCTTATTCCCAGACCATAGTTTCATCTTCTAATATGGGTCCTAATATTACAAGATTCATTTTTACTTTGAAGATTTTTATCAATAAAAAAAGCACTCTCAGATTTGTCCTAACCTGAGAATTCCCTTTAAATTGCTACAAGATTATTTGGCTACTAACACATACAGCGTTTCTCTCGTTCACTAACTTCCTTTGTCTTAGCAGCTACTGCATCATTTCGTTTGTGGAACTTTTCAATAAAATCATTTTATATCACTAAATGTATTAAATTAAACTATAGAAAGATCATCCATAATAATCAATTTGTTATTACACCCATTATCATAAATCGTCGTAGAAAGATTGCACGGATGTTCCACTCTCCAATCCCTCTACCTCATTACTCTCACCTTTTATACTAGTTTACTCGTTCAAACCCCTCCTTTTTAACACACCCTGCCAAATATATTCTTCCGACATCCTCTCAACTCTCTTCTCTTCATGGAGACCTATCTTACGATCCTTCTTCTCTTCCTAATTGACTTTTTATATTAATACAAAATATTATCTAAGCATATAATACAATATATATAATATAATATACATAATATTATATCATATATTATTTAATCAGTAAAATTATCTATTATTATTATATTAATATTAATATTATAAAAATATGGCAATAAAAAATTGTAATATCTTTAATATAAAATTATTATAATAACTTTTATATTATGCATTCCATACAAAATAAATAAAATTAATTAAAATTTAATTATTTTGTATATATAATAATTATATTTATATTACTATATAGATATACCAGACTATATATATATATAATTATAAATAGGGATTATAAAATTAAGAATAATCAAAAATTATTGGTATATTTATATAATTTAATAAATAAAATAAACTTAAGTTGATATATTTTTTTTTATATTATAGTATTTTATATATTATATAATATTAATAACCTTTTTGTTATCTTTTTAGCAATGTGCTTATTATTTATATTATATTAAAAAAATTGCTCGGGAAATTATAATTTATATTTATATTATATTAATTTTATTTTTTTATTTATATTTATTAATTATATTATTTTATATTTTATTATTATATATATATTTTATTTTTTTATATTATTTATTTTTATATATTAATTTTTTATATTATGTTATTTTTTATTTTGGGGGGTAATATAATAAAATACTAATATAAATATATATTATTCCCCCAATTAAAATTATATAATATAACCTTTAATATTTTTATTATATATTAACTTATTTTATCACCAAGATAATTAATTAGAGGGTATAGTATTATATATATATATTTATTATAATATAATAATATAATTTAAATATTAATAATATAATATATATATTTAATATATTATAGTATCTCATCACCTATATATACTAGGTACTCCCCCTCTATAAATTTATTTTTCATTTTAATAACTTACTTAATAATAATAATATTATTATAAGTTTTTATTTATTTAAATTAAATATTATTCTTTAATATGAATAAAATAATTAAACTCTAATATATAATAAAAATAATATATTAATATATTATTATATAGTAGATCCTGGTTGTGTTAGTGTGTGTTGTATGATTTTAAATATTTTCTCATGCGTTTAATGATATTTTATATAAAAATCCATATCTTTTTGCCTGTTTATTAAAACCTAAACATATTGAATTAAATATACTCAAGGCGAATGGAGATTATCAGTACCAATCAATTTTTAGGACTAGTGTACCTTATGGTTTAAAGCAAGGGCTGCAATATAAACCAGTAAAAATAATATGATATTTTCTTTTAAACACTAAACAAATCTGACTTTCTCTTATCAATATTTTTTAAAATGGGTGGGCCGACTACTCAGATCTCTGTCTTTCCGGTATTAACAATTTTTAAAATATTCTCGGCTTCCACAATTATACGGACATATTCTCAGTTTTAACTTTTTATTCTTATATAATAATGTTTTTTTTTTACGTTTTGGACTCATTTTCCGCGGCGTTCGTTCGTAAAAATACACACCTTTTTTGCTCACACGAGTGTGCTCGAGAATTTCCGTGCACCTACGCAGGTTCTCTGATACACGTTCTGTACTTCGGCTCCGGCTTCGTGATTTGTCGGTCTTTTCGCGCATTTTTTTTCCGGCTCTGGCATCCAGCCTCCGAGCTCTAGCTTAAACACAAGGCTCCGGCTCCGGCGTCTTCAAGGTTGTTCTTTCCAGACGACAGCTGGTAAAGTACAGATCCTGTACATCCTCCCGCAATCTTCCAAAGCCAAAAACAAAATTGAGGCGCCCTCGTCCACAACCATCTAGGTACTAACAGCTATGCTTAAATAAATTCAAGTTGGTATCATAAAAAGATATATCTCAGTAGTATATATATTGGTTTATGGTTTTTATAGTTTATATTAGTATATTATTTATTTATAATAATATATTATATATTTATTTTAATAATAATTGTATAATAAATAAATTATAAATTAAAACCTAATATAGAGGTTAATAATATGTTATTTTATTATTAGTTATATATATATTTTTTATTTATAATATAATTATATTATTATTATTCTTGAATAAAAAAAACAATATATAGTATATGATATATATATGAGGTTTTTATATATATTATATATAATGTATTTATTTTTCCTCCATTTTAGATTTATGAATATAAATACTATTCATAGCTTTCACAGTACATTCTAATATATTTTATATGTATTCCAACTTATAATATTATATTATATATAAATAATTATATTATATATAATTAAATATAAACTTTAATTAATTCAAATAATATATACAAGGAAAAAGAAATATAAAGAAAGAAATATAGAAATTATCTTATAATTTTATAAAAATTATATTATAATATATTTATTATATAAAATATTATGTATTAATTTAATATACTAAAATATATTAAAATTATTATATATTATAAGTAATTATAAATATAATTAATTTTAAATATATAATATTTATTTATATATATTTATTTATTATATAATAGTTATATTATAATATATAAATATATTTATATTAAATCTTATATTTCCATTGCATATTGTAACATATTTGTTGGAATTGATAATGGCGTTTAATTATATATAACAAAAAATTTAATTTACACTCCCACTCATAGCATACACATTTGATACAAATAATTTTTACAGATTATAATTATTTATTAGTTCTTATTTATAATTATTATATATTATTTACATTTATTTATTAATTATTTTAATTTAATATATATATTATTATATTTTATATAATTAATTAATTATTATAT
>JABUQX010136682.1:7500-12210 GCA_015478945.1 Trachelipus rathkii
AGGGTTTAGGTGTGGTATTTGCAAGCAGACCAATTGTAAAGGGAAAGATAGTAAAAATTAATGAAGCATTCAGATAATAGTTTTATGGTAAAGAATATAGAAAGTAAAATGGAAGATAATGGGGACATTTTGGTACCTCCACTGTTTGGGGAAAATCTGACTTTTATCACATTTACAAAAGACTCTCAATCAGACAGTACTATCTTTCAAAGCCTCTACTTATTAGTTTTGGGTGTTGTAACTTCCTCTCAAAGCAAGTTTAAAGCACGTTTCCAAAGATCAATTAAGATAACTCAATACAAAGTTTGAAAGTAGTTTTATTTATCTTCTCTTAAATCTTAGCATTAGCATGACCTGATTTGGTATCTTTGACTTATTTTTTTTTTATTTCTTTGGATTTCTTTCTTATTTTCTCCTTTATAAGTTTAAAACTTTCTTTGTGGGGTAAGTGCTTGCGAAATCCTTTATCAAGATTTCTCATAAAATGGTGGTAAAATCCCACAATCTTCAACTTCTGCCATTACTGTATATGTTTAACATGAGGGAGGGCTCAAACTTTTCTCATTGGAAGGTCACCATGATGAATTTCATACATTAACGTGGGCAATAAGTTAGTAGTTCCAGTACTAACACGGTCCGCATCTCTTACAACCTTTCCCATAGATTCTGTAAAAATTTGAAGCTCCTGCATTAGGAAAAATAAAATTTTATTCAAAATCACAACATATGGGAGCATCAAAATTTAGCAACATTAGAAAGTTGTTTTTTTTTTAAATTTTAATTCATCGTATTTTTTACGTCTCAGTAGGAAAAGAACCTAAAATTAAGAGTTTTTGTCATAAAGAATTACTTGGACCACAGAAAGAGAAAACTTGGGGGATGCAGGTTGGAAGCTTAATCCAACTTTCCAACTGAAAAACCGTGAAGATACTTTTTTACCCCTCTTGCCCTCCAGCCATTCCTTTACCAAACATATGAAAATCTATAATTGTTCAAAGTTATTATAAGTACTACGTACCATCACATTGTCATTACAACTTTCAATGGGTTTAGTTTCCAATAGTTCGACCATTCCGTAATCTTCTTACTCAGTATATGCTGCCATTCAGAAATCAATTTTAAGATAACCAAGAAGTTTCACTTTTCTCAAACTCTCACCAGCTTCCTTATGTTTTTGTCACGGAAAATACAAATTACAATTCTCAATACTATTTCAAATTTTATATTTATATTTAATTTATATTTATTTATTTTATTTTTTTTTATAGAAAAGACAAGTTCATAACTCGCGTAATGATAAAAGAGAAAATGATATTATTTTAATGTAAATGAAAATCGTGTCGATATAAAAAAATTATAAAAAAATATTTAAAAATTTTGTACTACTGACACTGTATGAGAAAAATTTAGTGCACATCCCCAAAAAATAGGCTTGACATATTAAGCCAGAGCAATCGAATAAAAATTTACAGAAAATAATTTTTAAAAGTACTTTTATTGGGAAGTTGCAAAACTTAATTCACAGAGTGATAAAATAGATATTAATAAAATGAATGAATCACAATTCTAGGCGAAATGTGTAGAACTGTCGGAAAAGTTTTTTTTTTTCTAAAGCTCTTTTTTGTTTTTAATAGACGACCAGTGTCAGGGGTTCTAGTGGATTCAGGTCTCTGGTGCATAACTTTATTAGCAATGCTGTCCAAAAAAAAATTTAAATATGCCTTTTAAACTAAAGTATTATTTATTATTTTATTATAATTAGTAGCTAGTAGTAGTAGTAGTACTATGAGGATATTTTTGGAATTCTTTAAAGAAAATAATTTTTTGAAAAAATAAAAAATTTAGAAAATAGTGCATTAACATTATTATGTATTATTATATCTTCTATTTATTATTATATTATATTGATTATTTATTATTATTATATTATATTATATTCATATATTTTGAAAGTTTTTTTATTAAATTATTGAAAGGCCTTCTAACACTTTTTCACCCCCCTCCGTGCGCCGCTAGGCGCTCGAGCCGCTGATATAGTATAGTATATATAGTAACTATTATATATATATATATAGTATATATATAGTATATATATACTATATACTATATATATATATATATATATATTTTATATAGTATTATATATATATATACTTAATTATTTTAAATGCATTTGAGAGTGAAAGATTTTATAACTTAATTGGAATTTTAAATTAATTTGATTAAAGGGTGTGATGCGCGAAAATTGGTTTTATCTGTTGAAAATCTTGAGAGTTGAATGAAGAAAGTTTTCTTGTTTTTGTTTCTAGCAATGGTAACGTTTTGTCAAGTCGCTCCTCCTATCCTTCTCAATTAGTTTGCATAATTTGGTCACCGTGCTGGTTTAGGTAGTAAAGGGTGGCAGCTATATTTATTGTTCTTTGCTGAATCGCGTTTGTTCTTATTGGGTGAAACGAGTATCAATGAAGCAACCGACTGAAGATATATTAAGCTGATGTTTGTATGATTGAGTGAACCTTTTCTTGGGGATTAATATGGTGGTGCACGCCGTTTCTGGTGGTTTAGTATAGTGGCCATCGTTTTATAGAGCGTCCGCAATTGAAACTACCTTTTATGGTCAGTGTCGTCTGCTGAGTCTGTGTACACGCTTGGGGGGGGGTAAATACCCCCCCTCACTTGTTAAAAATTTTTGAAGAAAAATTTTTTCATTTACCGCTGTGGTCTTACGATATTTTTTTGCGTAATACAAAGGTGTTATTGCTTATTATTGTAGATATTTTTAAGAAGTTTATATTATGGTGTTTAAATCTTTCTTGCATATTATTATTATTGGTTCACATGTAAGGTAATATTTATGGGCGTTAGATATTTTTATATAAGGGTTATGTAAGGAATTTGAGATTTCGAGGTGTTTTATTTCTAACACTTTTAGTGAGAGTTGTTATTTTATTGCCAATTTTATAATGTTCTTTACATTTCAATTTTTTAAGCCAGAATTCTGCAACATCTAATGCAATATTTATTTATATTTTAGGGGTTATGATATTTATTTTAATATTTATTTTCTGACATATATGCCGTGCAATAGAAAAGTTAAAAACACTTCTGCGATTTTGATAGCGAAATATTCTAAGGTGACAGGGTATATAACAAATGAACTGGTACTAATAATAAATATATAAATTATTTATAATGTTTAAAAATTATCTTTTTAGGGCAAATCTTATCATTTGGAAATGGAAGGAATAGGTTAGCAAACTTATTTATAATAGTTCAGAGTCGAACGTGTGTGGATTTGAGGGATATAATAATCTTGTACGTTTAGCTTTGCTGTGATAAAATTTAATAAATGAAATATTTTTAATACTAATTTTATTTAGTAATGAGATATCGGTAAACATTTTTGGGTTTTGATATATTAATATTTTTCAATATATATATATATAGTATATACTATATTACTATATATATATATATATATATAGTATATATATATATATATATATATATATAATATATAATATATAATATATATTATTACTATATATATATATAATCGATATATATATAGTATATATAGTCATATTTTGACATATTGGACAATTATTTTGAAAAGATAAATCATTTATATTTTTTTTATTTAAAATAATTATATATAATATATGATATCATATATATATATATAAGTACTAGCTATAATATTATATATATATATATAATATGTATAGTATATAATATATATATATATATATATAGTATATATATATATGAGGTATATATACTATATATATATATATCCGGTTATGTCAATTATTCTCAAAGCAATATTTCTTAATTTGTTTTATTGGTTTCAATTGTATACTTAATTAATGCTATCTTGCTCACGCTAAAAAAAGAACCCTTCGTAAATTTGGCACTTTCGTCTTGCTCATAGGAGGTTGTTGGTAGGTCAGTGCATGTCACAAAAATATTAAGGATAATTCAGATCCATTTGCAATATATATGATTAAGAGGTTACTGTCATTTCACCTGCGAGAGCTTCATATGTATTTAACATAGTCTGGGGGCCTGTTCAGAATATTTAATTTCATTATATTTCAAAGTAATTGACGGTGTTATACCACCACATTATTTTGGGAGCCTGCTGTCCAGGATTAGTGTTCAAAGGCGGGGTTGTGTTCAAGTTACCGTTATTATTCAGGCATTTGTAGTACAAAAAGGCACTGTTGAACGATTAAAGCGTTGTTTTACATATAAAGATATTTGTTTGTTTTCAATAGAGCGTTTGTAGTAGCGTTAACGCGTTTTATCGTTTCATCGTAGAAACGGTAGTGTTTAAAATATTTGAGAATATTGTTTTAATAGTCTGTTGCTATTTCAAACATTTTCTTATATAGTGCTTTTATAATTGACACACACACACACATATATATATATATATATATATATATATATATATATATATATATATATATATATATATATATATATATATATATATATATATATATATATATAATATATACGTATATCATATATATATTTACATAATTCAAATATATAAATATATATAATATATATAATATATATATATATATATATATAATATATATATATATATATATATACTATTATATATATAATATATATATAGTATATATACTATATAATAATATATATGATATATATAGAACATATATATTAATATAT
>JABUQX010136683.1:0-5000 GCA_015478945.1 Trachelipus rathkii
CTCCTACTTTATTCCTACTTTCATTAATGATCTTCTCACATGCATATCTATCGACTCATATGCCGATGACTCGACCCCTCTTCATTCTTTCCACTCATTTCAATTCGTTCTTTACATCTAGAATTGCTCTCTTAATCTTTCGATTCTATTCTCGCTGATCTGATAGGATTTCCGGTGGGTCGTCTTCGAACCTTGGGAAATTTAATTCTTTATAAACACAACTTCTACAAATCTCCTTCTCTAAGACACCTCTAACTTTCCTATCTCCTTTCGACGGTTCTCTCGTCTCTCCTGTTGACAATATGAACATCCTTGGCCTTAACATAAACAAAAAGAATGTCTTGGAAACCTCACATCACAATGGTTGCTAGGGCGGCCTCGAAGAAACTGGAAGTTCTGTTTAGACGCGAGCCTTTTTTTCCTCTTCAGTTATCTGCTTGGCGCCAAGGGTCTTATCCACCTCTGTATGAAGTACTGCTCTCATATCTGGGGGTTTCTGGGTTTCCCGGCTTTTGGACAGGGTCGAGTCAAAGGCCAAAAGGCTTATAAACTGTTCTGTACTTTCCAGCTCACTTGACCCTCTATCTTTGCGACGCGATGTAGGTGCTTTATCTCTATTCTATAGGTACCGCAGCGGGAAGTGCTCGAGGGAACTTACCACTCTTGTACCACCACCTTTACGACGTCCTCATAGCACAAGGGGTGCTGTATCTGTTCACGAGTTTTGTGTAGATATTGGTAACTCCAGGCTAGTTCGCTGTGGTGCTCTTCTTCCTTCCACTTCTGTTCTATGTAATTCTCTTCCATCTTCTGTGTTTCCTGCTGTATTTAATTTCTCTCACTTTAAAGCCTGCGTCTGTGCTGCTCATCTGCGTAATTTACGCTAGTTGGTGATCTTTTGTGGGTACTACACCCCCCTCCTTGAATAGGACTCCGCCCGTGAGTGGTAGTGTCAACTGTAATATATATATATATATATATATATATATATATATATATATATATATATATATATATATATATATATATATATATATATATATATATATATATATATATATATATAAAAATTAAAAAATATATATATTTATATAAGTTATATATATATATATATATATATAATATAGTATAATAAGTATATAGTAGTATATATATATATATATATAAATATATATAAATATATATAGTATATATATATATAGTATATATATAGTATATATATATATATATATATATATATATATATATATATATATATATATATATATATATATATATATATATATTTATATATACAGAAATCGAAATTCAAAATTACAATTATTCCCATGAACTCCCATGATAAAAATGCATTTAATCAAAATCAAATGTAGAAAACATCCTCAACATCCTCATTTTTCAAAAGAGGATGCGGATGCGGATGCGGATGCGGATGCGGATGCGGATGTGCCGTTAAGTGAGGATGCGGATGTCAATTTAGGTGCGGATGTTCCGCAAATGCGGATGCGGATGCAGATGTCATGTCCATCACTAATATATATATATATATATATATATATATATATATATATATATATATATATATATATATATATATATATATATATATATATATAAATATATATATATATATATATATATATTATATATATGTATATATATATATATATATATATATATATATGCTATATATATATATATATATATATATATATATATATATATATACATATATATATATATATATATATATATATATACATATATATTATATATATATATTTATATATATATATGAATATATATAGTTAATATATATATATATATATATATATATATATATATATATATATATATATATATATATATATATATATATATATAGTTAGTATATATATATGTTATTATATATTATGTATATATATATATATATATATATATATATATATTTATTTATACAAAGCACCATATCCCGCATATCTGCATGGTGGTGTTGGCGTCTGATAATTTTTCAAATTTATCGTCACCATTCACGAAAAGAAACACAAGATAGAAGGGGGTTTTCAGCAACTTGCTATCAAGCGAAGAGAATTAACATATTTTCTTCATATGACTCGACGACTTCGCGAAACGCGGCTTCATTTTTTCTAGTACATAAAGTTTCAAGTTTCTCTTTTCTTTTTTTTTAATTTTGTATTTTATTCAAAATGATTAAAAGAAATGTATTCGAAAAAAAATGTTGCTCCTCCATCTTAGATTTTAAATGATAATAATTTAAAATAAATACTTAAAATTTTGAAATTCTGATTATTAATATAATTTTTTTACTAGTTACTGAAACTTAAGACCCTAATGTACTCTCTTCTTAAAACTCAAATCCCAAAGTTCTTTGAAAGTTTCCTTCTCATGTTTACACTTTACATCTTCTCTTCAATATGAAAGCCTTTAAGATATTCCATATTCTTGTGAATCTTCCTTCCAATACTTCTCTTTTTCCCCTTATAGTTTCCACTGCGTCCACACTCGATGACAGCCGAATCATATATATATATATATATATATATATATATATATATATATATATATATATATATATATATATATATATATATATATATATATATATATATATATATATATATATATATATATATATATATATATATATATATATATATATATATGGTAAAGGTCCAGATATCCTGACACCTTTGGAAAAAATTTAATGTTGCCAGATTAGGCTCTTAAATTGTAATTAGGCGATAATTTTACAAAGGAAACTATTTTTAAGGCAAACAAAAAATAATATATATATATATATATATATATATATATATATATATATATATATATATATATATATATATATATATATATATATATATATATATATATATATATATATGTATAAAGTAATATATTAATCGTAAACTGTTATTAAAAGGGAGACGAGAATTATGCAAAAACTAACCTTCAGGACAAATTCTGTACTGTTTACGAAACTTACGAAACTCACGAAAAAATTATAATTAATATTGTAAACTACAATTTTCACCACAAATGCAAGTTTTATTTTCTTGTATTAATTTATAATACAATTGTAAAGGCTACTAATGTAATTTTTTTTGATATTATGAAATCTATGTCAAACACATTCACTTGGAACAAAATACAGCGTTTAACTAAATTATTATTTGAAACGCCTAGGTCAACGAAAAAGTCGCACATTTTATTTGAGTAAATAGTTCATTAAAAACACATCTATTTCCAATTTCAACACTCTTTCTTTTTACAAAAAAACGGACTTAGTATGGGTTCACCTCTGTCTCCAACACTCAGTAACATCTACATGGAGCTCACCGAACACTTTCACATTCTTTCTCTTCCAGAACTTCAACACGCAAATTGGTTTCGATATGTCGACGATATTTTTGTTTCACTACCACACAACATCGACCCTACTAACATATTACAACACATAAATAACATACACCCTTCAATACAATATACATTAGAACATCCCACCAACTCCACACTCCCTTTTCTAGACATACTCATTTCTTGGCACAATTCCTTTTACTTAAACTTTTCCATATACAGAAAACCATCATCCAATCCTTCCTATATACATTGGTTTTCCACTCACTCCATCTCCACAAAAATAGCTACTCTCACCGCCCTTTACATCAGAGCCCTTAGAATTTGCTCACCCATCAATCTCAACAAAGAAAATAATTTAATCAGAACCACCTTTAAGAAATTACAATATCCCAACCACCTCATCAATCGTGCCTACAAAAAAGCCAGAGCAAAATACTACAATAATACCACTAACCCCACTGCACAAAACCCCCCACCAATCCCCTCTTATCGCAACTCAACCACCATATAAACATCAACACTATGCAAACTCTCGTCCATATCCCTAACCAACAGAAAAGAAGACTAATCGAAACGTATTGTATAAATAATCATAATAATTTCAACACCTTAAAAGGAGAACATTCAATCGATAGTATACAACAACAGTTCCTGAAATATCATTCACCCACCATAAAAAGAATAGATCAACTCTTCAAGAACAAGCATCCTCAACCCACTGCTTAACCTTACCCTTATCCGATTCTCTCACATAAATCTAAAGTATTAATATCTACCCTCCATCCACTGTGCGTACGTATATACGCATCTTGAATATGTTCGTGGGTCTGTTCTCCATCTAATTATTGATTTTTCAAATTACGTCACTCAGTTCCAATAATTATGTTAGAATTTATTTTGTTTTTGTATATTGTTTGCATGACCATTTGTCCTATGTCCGAACGTGAATGTTTACCTGTATATTTTGTTTAATGAACAGTAGCTTTTTTTCACATGTTTGAAGCAGTAATTTTCAAATTTAACTTGGTAAAAATATATATTTTCTTCTCAAAAAAAAAAAAAAAAAAAAAAAAAACGGGTGGGAAACAAAAACGAACTGCGATCTTGAACTTTTTCTAAAAACTTAAAAAAAGTTCCGAAAATTGATTCAGTATATTTTCTTCACTCAGTTGGTGTCAACCTATTAAGACAATTGAAAAAGGCCTTATAAAGGCGAAAGCTTTTGTCGATAACTATCACCATTACTACTAAAAGTGAGAAACCATAATATGTTGTTTTAATTTGTATTTTAGTCGGGAGGGTGCTCTGCATGTAATAAATCAAAGTTTTAAACCCAGATTTTGATTTTATCCAAGGGTCAATAAATCCATTATATATATATATATATATATATATATATATATTTATTAAGTTAGTATATATATATATATATATATATATATATATATATATATATATACATAGTATATATATTAAGTTATATATATTAGTTATTGTTTGCTATATATATAGCAGTTATTATACATATGTTATATATATATATATAGTTGTTATATTATATATTGTTATATATATATATATATATATACATATTGTTAGCATATTATTGTTGCTATATT
>JABUQX010136683.1:10000-15000 GCA_015478945.1 Trachelipus rathkii
TTACTGGAAGTGACTTATTTAAAACCCCTTACATCGCGAAAATAAAGTCACACAAAATAAGAATCGTTCACGTAACCTTCACATAACACTCTATCATTTCACAACATTACGAATTAGGTAAATTAATAACAAAGTGGCAATTTCATCATCATATTAATAGAAGAAAATCACGCCTACATTCCAAAGCATTCTCAACAAATTTGCTCCCTAGATTCTTAGAAGAAATTCGCAACTACAAGACTGTAAGATTTTAGTTAAATATTAGATCATATATTTCACGGCGCAAGTATGTAATTTAAAAACATTCATATATAGATGATAAATTTAGCTCAATTAATTCTAAAATATTGATGAAATATAAGAAAAAAGGAAAGAAAGAAAATGAAATATATGAATATTGGAACAAATTACATTACAAGAATGTTACTGAAATTTTGTTGACTAGCTTGTTTTATTGAACTAGAAAACATGGAAATTGATTTAATTTTTTTTTTTTTAGGGTTTTATTAAGATTTGTTTCTAAAAATTTTGAGTTTTGCATGCCTTAAAATTTTCTTAGCAATTGAATGTTTTGTTTTTTTTCATCTTTGTGATTAATTGTAGTGAAAATTGTATTTTCTTTACATTTTTTTACCTAATTTTTTTTTATAAATTATTTTACTTACTTTGAGGTTAAATTTTTTGAGATATATCTCTAGGCAGAAAAAAAAAAATTTATCAAAAATTTTTTTGCTGGAAATCTTTTTAAGTTTAGCGTTGAAATTATTATTTTTTGTCTATTTTGCAATTTAAATTGAAAATTAATTTTACCAATCATAGCACAATGGATACCACCACTAACACTACTACTACAACCACCATTACAACAACTACTGCCACTACTCTGAACACAATTCCAAGTTCACATACACATACAAATGCAATCGACAGCAATGCCACTATACCCTCGAATCTTACGTTATCCATGGCTACTCAACCACCGCAACAAACTGCACTTTTCACAACATCACCACCCCCTTCACTCATTCTGCAAAATATGTCACACATCCTACACCACACGTTAATCATTATACAACCGCATGCCACCCAGATCACACCTACCCAGCAACCCCCGGGTTTTTTTGCCCTCCATTTGCACAGCATACAGTACCTACATGTCTTGTAAATCTTCCACATACATTGGCAGGCTGTATACCCTCCTCATTGGTTAGCTAAGACCAAGTTCCCTACAATTGGCGGCACGGTCAAAGAAGAGCTAAAGGACAGGTTTCTGTGTACCTTCATCCATTTATGGAAGAAGTGTGAGGTGAGGTAAGGTGAAGAGCCATGCGGGAAGAGGCCCCTGGATAGCCCAACAAAAGCGATTTGAAAAAAGGGAGAGGACAATCTACCTACAAGTATTTAAAGTGACTGATGCGTGGGAATAAAAAGGAAATTGTGGAGAAGGAGGAGGATTGAAAGATATAAATAATTCGAAAATGATTGGATAGGAAGAAGACCAAAATATTACGTATGTGACAAGTGCACGTATTAGTGTAAGGGCCGGAGGGATGCACAAAAACTCCCGCTACTGGTTCCGTTGCTGCCATACCCAGGCCATTCATCAAAAGCTTTTACAAGAAGGAAATAACTATAGCTAAAAACATATATATTTATATTAGTTGTTATTGTATACAAGATATATATAATGCATATATATATATATATATATATATATATATATATATATATATAGCATATATATATATATATCAAATATATATATATATATATATATATATATATATATATATATATTATATATATATATATAAAGAATATATATATATATATGTTATATATATATGTTGTTATTATATATATATATATATATATATAATGTTAATATATATATATATATATATTATATTATTTATATATATATATATATTATATATATATATATATATATATATATATATATATATATATATATATATATATATATATATATATATATATATATATATATATATATAGCAGAGTATATATATATTAGTGATGAGAAGATTAAGAATTTTTTACGAAGATGATGAAGATGACGATTATAGTAAAATTTGACTATGAACGATGACATGAAGATTAGAATTGAAAAAGCGATAATATAAAATTTATATATATATATATATAAAAATAAATAGAAAAAAAATATAGTTATATATATATATATATATATATATATATATATATATATATATATATATATATATATATATATATATATATATATATATATATATATATATATATATATATATATATATATATTTTTTTTTCTTTCTTTCTTCACCTTCCTCTTTGCCCCAAGATTGGGGGTAAGGTGCTGTACAAGCATCGGAAAAGAAAAGCAGTAGAAGAACATGACATAAGTCGAAAAGAAAGCCCAGCCTTACCGTCCCCTCAGTACCATTAATTAGTGAGAACTCATCGCAGTCAGAAAATCCACCCTAAAGCTTCATGGGAAAGCGATGGACCCTCACTATGGTAGATCGTCAATGTAAGGGTTCATCCCTTGGCCCAGGTGGGCCACAACCATACCCCCTCATAATCCCCCGCCATTCACTCCTGTTATACACCTTTCTTTTCGCCTCTACCAAACTCACATTTCTCTCCTTCAAACATTCGTTTACTGACTCAATCCACTTTTTCTTCTGTCTCCCAGCCGGTCGATTCCCAACACACTCGCCACTATACATCCGCTTAACCAACCGACTATTATTCATCCTTTCCATATGACCAAACCATCTCAACATACTTTCATTTATTCTCTCATTTACCCCTTTCTTCACACCACACATCTCTCTAATAAGTTCATTCCTCATTTTATCAATTCTTCTCACACCTAGCACACCTCTAAGATTGTCCATCTGAACACATTGAACTTTAGATCTATACTTCTTATTCCAGACCATAGTCTCACTACTATACAATAACACAGGTAACAACATACCCTCATGTAAGACCCTAGCACACTCAAGACTTAGTCCCTTTACATTCACCAACGATTTAATTGCACCAGCCACCTTCCTGCCATTCACAACTTTCCTACTATACTCTGCATCGTCCGTTCCCTTCTCATCCAACATATACCCTAAATATTTAAACTCAGACACTTGTTCCAGCTGCTCACCATCTAACATAACTTCACACTGAGGAGTGTCCTCACTCACAACCATAACCTTACTCTTATCCACGTTTACTTTCAAGCCCTCCTTACACACCCTGCCAAATCTCTCTACCAATCCTCTCAAACTCTCTGTAGCTTCACACAGAACCAAATCATCCGCATATAATAGGCAGGCACCCATCTCCATTCTCCACCATTCTAACACCATTTCCTGCCATCCCACCTCGAATTCTTCATAACCCCCATCCACATACAAATTGAATAAACAAGGAGACATAACACAACTTTGTCTCAGACCCACTTAATCCTAAACCAACAATCACCATTGACACTATTTATTCTTACACACGCTTCACTATCGTCATAGACATACTTTGATTTCATTCAGAAGCCTACCACCAACACCTGCCATAAACTTCCCTATTAACTCTATCATACGCCTGTTAAATCCATTAAACCTTAATACAATTTATTCTCCTTCCTTTTCTCAATCATTTGTTTAATGTAAAGATTTGATCCACACATCCTCTATACTCCTAAACGCACCTTGTTCTTCACCAATCAGTCCTTCAGACGCCAACCCACTCTTTCAAACATAATTCCAGCATATATCTTCCTACAATTCTTAATAAAACTTATTCTCATAATTTCTACAGTTCCTTTTCTCCTTACCCTTATAAGGGTACTATTACTGCTCTCCTCCAATCCCTTGGGACTATACCCTCTATAAACGCTTTATTACACAACTTCCAACCAATCAATCACCATCTCGCCTCCTTTCTTGATCATCACCAGTAATTTCATCTATAGCAGATTTACCATTCTTAAACTTTCTCACCCTGCCCATTACCTCCTCCCTACTAACTACCTCATCCCCAAAATACTATTTCTTCTTGCACCATCAAACCCACACACATTCACTATCACCTCTTCATTACTGTTAATATTTGCAGATTTTCAGTGTTCTTTCCACACTCCTCCCACACCCATTTCATCAAGCCATAAAAGCACCATCCCTATTCATTATTCTAAGCAGATTCCCTTTATCTAGTTTTTAACCTTCGCGCTTCCTTCCAGAAGAAGCTCAACCCTCGTAAGTCCTCATTCATCCTCCTTCCAAACTGTTCATTTACCTCTTGTTTTCTCCCACGTATACACCTTTTAGTATTTCTTTTTTTCCTCCTTATATAATTCCAAGCATCTTTTTTTTGAGTCTTCATCATTTGGTTTTAGTACATTCAACCACGCTTCTTTTTTACCTTTAACCGCTTTCAATACCTCTTCATTCCACCACTCACTGTTAACATTCTTACTTCCTACTTTAGCACATCCACATACTTCCTACTTCTTGTGCACTGCTAACAATTACTTCCTTCATTTGCCCCCAGATTTGTTCAGTTTCAACTTGTTCACATTCAACTGATTTACTTGCGAGCGTCTTACATACTTATCCTTATTGTCTTGCTCACTTAACTTCTCAATCTTCTCTTAATTTACCTACTTCCTTTCGTATCACCTTCCCTTCCATCCAAGCCCCCACTAACTTAATTTACATAGAACAACATAATGATCCGATAATCCCATTCCTAAATCCCTCATTGATTTAGCATCCAACACATACTTCAACATCTCCTTTTTCACCAACACTAAATCAATCATACTTTTCACTTCGATACCATCTCTACCTACACCAACTGTAGTATACTTATGGATACTCTTGTGTTTAAAGAAAGTATTACTTACACACATACCTCTCTTCATGAAACTAATCTCACCTTCCTACAAATTCCTTCATTTTTTCTCCCGCCAAATTCTAAACCACCTGTTATACCAT
>JABUQX010136683.1:20000-30000 GCA_015478945.1 Trachelipus rathkii
GCTCCCTAAAACAAATGCAAACATTTTTTTATAATTCACAATTTTACTTTTCCTAACAACAAAATTCTTACGAAATAAAATAACAATTTTTAAACTTACCGAATTTAATCGGGAATTTTCTTCCGTTCTCCTGTGTTTTAAAACTTAACTTATCCTTCGGCAGCTTTTCTTCCTTGTACTTCCCTTATGAGATTCTGATGCAATCTAGTTTGCTCACAGTGTGTCTTTATCGACCTACCTTTGTAAAGACCTTAGTTGGTTGCTCTCCTTGCCACATTATATTTCTCCCTTTCCAAGTTTTGAAACCAAAACTTAAAAAGAACGAAAAAAAAAATTCCAATACTAATAATAAAATAAAACCTAGTATTCAAATCAATAACATTAACATTAATTTTCCGGCATACTATAATATAAATAATTTACTAACATACCTTCAATAATCAATCCATTTTCTCCTTAAATTCTTTCTTAAGCCAATCTTTCCAAGCTCTTTCCTCTTCTATTTCTTTTTTAACCTTTTCCAAAGCCCTCTTCTTTTCCTCCATTTGTTCTTTCTTTTTATCCTTTTCCATCTGAAGCCTTTTTCAACTTCATTCTGTTTACTCTTTTCTGAAACTTCGTCACACTTACCTTTCCTCCAATTACCTCTTAATGGGCAGTCCTTCCCAAAATGTGTAATAGCTCTACACACAACACACCTTTTATGAAAACCCCATTTATTCAGTGGGTTCAATTTTCTACTCCCCCCATTCTGCAAAAAATAAAATAAAAATGAATAGTTAATCAAGGATTCGATCCTAAAACCCTACGTTGCCACCAAATGTTACAATGGCTTTTATCGTAACTCTATCTTTTTATATATCCTTATATCACCGTTCTTTTATCTTTGTTATCAACTTTTTTTTTACTTATTATTTTTCGGAGGCCCTGAAAACCAATATGGTCCTATATATACTTTCACCCCTTTGCAGCAATGGAACGGGAGGTATTAAGAAACACTTTTAGTTTTTAGTATTATAATAATGGACATGTAAATAAATAAATTAATAACCTTACATAAATCCTATTCTAAATATTTTATCAAATTACTAAACTTAACGGAGGCCAAATCTTCTTCGGAAACAGGACAGCACACATATAAATAATAGATTAAATATCCCTACGTAAATTCTATTCTAAATTATTTCACATTGGATTGACAGCTTAAACAGAGGCGAAATCTTCTTCGAACAGGACCCAAGGCTGGAGACAAGTAAACATCAACACTTTTAAAATACCCAAAGAAAGGAAAACAGTTAATCAATTATTATTGGCAATCTTTGTTCAAATAGCACAAATAAATATTATGTTTTTTTTTAAAATGACACTCTTTTAAATTCGACCAAATAATCTGTGATAGCTTTTAAAATTCTATAGCACCTTATAAAAATGTTTCGGTAACTTTGAAATTCATTTGTCCAAAACTAACACAATTTAGTAAATAATTGAAAACTAGTAACGTCACTATTCGGATTTTACCTTTAAATACGGTAAAGCACTTACAGTTTGAATATCCTTTTTTTGTTAACTTTTGTCACTCACTATGATCGTATCCTGGCCAAACATCCAATATTCCGTCTGACCAAGTTTTCGTCTATTTATTCGTAAATGTCACTGTGAACTGCCTTATTATCGGAGCGACGACTTCAACTAATTTTCGTGATTATAAGTCCAAGTACTGGTCCAAGTTTGCTCCCTAAAACAAATGCAAACATTTTTTATAATTCACAATTTTACTTTTCCTAACAACAAAATTCTTACGAAATAAAATAACAATTTTTAAACTTACCGAATTTAATCGGGAATTTTCTTCCGTTCTCCTGTGTTTTAAAACTTAACTTATCCTTCGGCAGCTTTTCTTCCTTGTACTTCCCTTATGAGATTCTGATGCAATCTAGTTTGCTCACAGTGTGTCTTTATCGACCTACCTTTGTAAAGACCTTAGTTGGTTGCTATCCTTATACATATATATATATATATATATATATATATATATATATATATATATATATATATATATATATATATATATATATATATATATATATATATATATTGTATATATATTAATATATATATATATATATATATATATATATATATATATATATATATATATATATATATATATATATATATATATATATATATATATAGTTATGTTATGTTATATATGTAGCATATATAGTTGTTAATATATGTATATATATATATATATATATATATATATATATATATATATATATATATATATATATATATATATATATATATATATATTTTTAGATTCTATAACTAGCTTCTCGTAGTGTGTATAAGCGATAATGATTCACTTCCCTTTAGAGGTAATATTTAAAAGATGAAAAATTAATATTTATTAAACATTAAGTTATTTTTTCACTATAGTTTTGTTTTGACACCTAGTAGATCATGCAAAAATGAATTATGAAACAAAAAGATGACAAATGGTCGAGCTTTCGCAGGCATTCTCGACTCGCTTCTTCAGGAGTAAAGGAAGAAGAATATTGATTGTACTGATGATTTAGCTTCTTTTCTTTGGCTACCTGGTCGTTAATGACGTCTTCATAGTGATGAAGTTAATATTCGGATTTTCTGAGACATTATATTTTCTTGAGTACATTATTTAGAGACGTTGATTCTTTTAAATACAGATTGGTGATTTCGTCATATAGTGCATTCATCTTTTTGGTGATTAAAGTTGTTACTATTTTTTATGAGGAATGATTCAAATATTTTCCTATTTTCAAGATCCATTATTATGCTCATTCATATGCTGGTACAAAGCCGAGTTGCGGTCTTCACACCCTAGACTAGCTATATCCATGTTGATATGTACGTCTTTTGAAATCATCGGTTTCACCGAAATATTTTTCATCACAATTATTACAAGCTATACTATAAATTCCTGAGTTATTATCTTCATTATTTAATTGAAATTTTGACAAAAATTTCTTCTTAAGAGTGTTTGGAACGGACTCAATTAATTGATGGCACTGAATTTGATAAAAAAAAATTCAACTCTGGTTCGATATGAGAGGGAATAACCATTATTTCATCCTTTTTATAAGTTTTTTGAATGGTTTCACTCAATGAGTATAATTTTTTTCTTGCTTTATGAAAAGCTTTGTTTATAGCATATTCTGGGTAATACAATGATCTAAACATGTTCTTAATAAATTTCAATTCATTATCCAGATAACATGGGCTACATATTTTCATTGCTTTAAGAAACTGACCTGTAATAATACCTATTTTTGTGCTATAAGAATGTATTATAATAAAGCAAGAAAAAAATTATACTCATTGAGTGAAAACATTCAAAAACCTTATAAAAAGGCTGAAAAAATGGTTATCCTTTCTCATATCGAACCTGAATTGAATATTTTTTTTCTTTTTTTTATCAAATTCAGTACCATTAATTCAGTCCGTTCCAATAAATAATGAAGATAATAACAGGAATTTATAGTATAGCTTGTAATAATTGTGATGAAAAATATTTCGGTGAAATCGATGATTTCAAAAGACGTACATATGAACATGGATATAGCCTAGGTGTGGAGACCGCAACTCTGCTTTGTACCAACATATGAATGAGCATAATCATGCGATCTATATGAATTCAGCTAGAATAGTTTTATCTTGTAAAAATTTTGAAAAACGAAAATTCATTGAATCATTTATTATAAAAAACACCAAAACTTCAACAAAAATCCGGAAGAAATAAAAATTGATAGCCTGTTAAATAATTTATTAAAGGAGGAAAGACGTTATAAAAATACAGTAAGAGTTTGGTCGAACCAACTAAAGTTGTCCAGTATTTATATTAGAATTTATTTTTCTTTAATTATTTTTTTTGCAACTCCCTGAATAAAAAAGACCTCCAGGTGAAGAGGTCGAAAGATTGGTGTTTGTTTATTTTTAATCTTAGTTCTCTTTTTTCATGTAAATAAATAAATTAATAACCTTACATAAATCCTATTCTAAATATTTTATCAAATTACTAAACTTAACGGAGGCCAAATCTTCTTCGGAAACAGGACAGCATACATATAAATAATAGATTAAATATCCCTACGTAAATTCTATTCTAAATTATTTCACATTGGATTGACAGCTTAAACAGAGGCGAAATCTTCTTCGAACAGGACCCAAGGCTGGAGACAAGTAAACATCAACACTTTTAAAATACCCAAAGAAAGGAAAACAGTTAATCAATTATTATTGGCAATCTTTGTTCAAATAGCACAAATAAATATTATGTTTTTTTTAAATGACACTTTTAAATTCGACCAAATAATCTGTGATAGCTTTTAAAATTCTATAGCACCTTATAAAAATGTTTCGGTAACTTTAAAATTCATTTGTCCAAAACTAACACAATTTAGTAAATAATTGAAAACTAGTAACGTCACTATTCGGATTTTACCTTTAAATACGGTAAAGCACTTACAGTTTGAATATCCTTTTTTTGTTAACTTTTGTCACTCACTATGATCGTATCCTGGCCAAACATCCAATATTCCGTCTGACCAAGTTTTCGTCTATTTATTCGTAAATGTCACTGTGAACTGCCTTATTATCGGAGCGACGACTTCAACTAATTTTCGTGATTATAAGTCCAAGTACTGGTCCAAGTTTGCTCCCTAAAACAAATGCAAACATTTTTTTATGTTCTTATTGTTTAAATTTCATGAGTTTAGTTCGTGGTTTAATAATAGGGTTAAATTTGCTTACTAAATTATATATTGACGATTTCATTTAACAAATTTTTGAATTATATATATTTAGGTTATAAAAACTTAAAAATAATAAAAAAATAAAATATATATATATATATATATATATATATATATATATATATATATATATATATATATATATATATATATATATATATATATATATATATATATATATATATATATGTTATATATATATATATATATATATATTTATATTTATATAAAGAATATTTATATATAAAATAAAAATATATATATATATATATATATATATATATATATATATATATATATATATATATATATATATATATATATATATATATATATATATATATATATATATAGTATATATATATATATATATATTTATATATAAGTTAGTTTATATATATATATATATATATATATATATATATATATATATATATATATATATATATATATATATATATATATATATATATATATATATATATATATATATATATATATATATATATATATATATATATATATATTTATTGTATTTTATAATATATATATATATAGCATATATATATATATATATACATATATATATATATATATATATATATATATAGTATATATATATATATATATATATATATATATAATTAGTCATGTTGGTTAAAGTAGTTTTTAACAAATTTATTAGACTGTCTTAACTGCAAAAATTTGGTACAGTTGTTCAAGATAGGTCAGCATATTTCCCCTGCAAATTTGAAATTGTTACGATAGTTAGATTCCGAGTTACAATAATGTACAAATGACTCTTAATTTTTATCCTTTTTCCCAAAATATGGCAGCCTCCTTTTTACCAATCATTTTGTCAGTAGTTTTGATTAAAGAATTGTAATTTCGTTAATAATTTTTTCATTTTGGAATAGGAGGTATCTATTGATTCCTCAGATCCTATATTTTGTTTTGTGAAGGTTTCAGACTTTAGATTGACCTATTCAAATTGTTTTACCATGCCAAAGGTCAATTAAATTCTGGAAACAAAGTTTCGATATTTTTTTGAGGTTTTCTGTTGTCTTCCGCTTCGATTCTGATACCGTTAAAATCTGAATTTTGCCCTACACCTTTAAAATTACATTATATAACTATACTAGTATCTAGTAACTAGTAATATTTATTAATTAATTTCCTATAGAGACAATAAGGTTACAAGTTTTCAACACGATATTGACATCATTTGTCGTTAAAAAAGTTACACTTTTTTCAATGAGTTTGTGTCTCATTTTTTGAAACACTTTCTTATGATTCGAAAACTATTTATTTTGTATATCATTTTGTTCCATATCCACAATTTATTTGTAAATAAAAGGTAATATATTTATTTATTATTTACCTGATTGGTAACCCTTTTTCGCTCCAAAAATGATGGCTATTAAAGGCTGAGATCGATTTCAGGCCAGTAACTCCCTTAAATATCGGCTTTCATACAGACCCATGTTCACATTAATATCGCTTTGCCTATTCGGTCTGCAACAATAGAACATCTGTTTCTTCAAGATCATTTATCAGAGCAGCCTAACGTAAATTTAAATGCCTTTTACAGCTTCTATTCTTTAAGCGGAAACCAACTTTCCCTATTTAGTATGTGTCAGAAGACATATTCCTTCTAGTATGGTCAATTGCTGATCGTTGATTGGCTTGCCGTCACTTTCTGTTTATAACTACTAACAAAGATTAGTGGCCTATACGGAGGTTCATTCAATGTAATTAGACAGCCTTCTAGCCAGCCTGAAAAAGTTTTGTTATCATCTCTTTACGTAAATTTAGGATAAGCCATTATTATTATTATTAGATTTCGGAGGAGAAACCTTTCAAGAAATCTGGCTTATATTTCCTAAAGTCTCAAATGCTAAAGTCAAAGACGACATTTTTACAGGACCAGAAATGGCATTATGATAAAAGTCAATAAAGTTGGAAGAAAAGATGAGCAAATTTGAAAGAGATTCTTTGGTGTGCATTCCGTAATGTGGTTCAGGGATTTCTAGGAAACCATAAAGATGCCACTTATTTACGGTTAGTATAAAGACTCATTGAATGTTATCAAAAAGTTATCGGGATAATTTGTGGGAGGTCACGGAGGAACATGGTGAACGATTTCACCAGGATATTCAAACAATGAAATGAGGATATCATGGACATTGAGATAGTGCTATGATAGTGGCTATCTGTGATCTTTGATTAGAAGTGACAAAGCTATCCATAAGAGAAGAGCTAGATCCCTAAAGCAATTTTAAAATGAGAAATCTTAAATATTTTAGCAAATTTATCATCTGCATTGGATTGTTTTTTTTTTTTTTTTTTTTTTTTTTTTTACTATTGACTTTTCTTTATTATGAATAAAATAAAACCTTCTCGATTAAATTTTTTATATGAACGTTTTATTAAAAAAATAAAAACTTATCTAATATAAAATTGTAATACATACCAAACCATATTCGCATGCCAATCTACTAATAATGGCGAGGTACAAATGATGAATCATTTTTCAAACTATCAATGATTGAAAAAAGATCATTAATGAAATTTGTGTTTAATACGGTAACAATAGTAATAAGTGTTATTATTATTATTATTATTATTATTATTATTATTATTATTATTATTATTATTATTATTATTATTATTATTATTATTATTATTATTATTATTATTATTATTATTATTATTATTATTATTATTATTATTGTTATTATATATATATATATATATAGTAGTATAGAGCATATATAAGGTTATATATATATATGTTAAGGTTCATATATATATGGGTATATATATATATATATATATATATATATATACCCATATAGCACACTAACGTAAAAGCGACGTCGCTTTTACGTCCCTTTGCGATGTGCGACATCGTATTAGTAACATAATAATTACGTCCCTGGGATGTGGAAATGTCAGCTCTCAGCGACGTAACATGCGACATCAATGCGACGTCCTATGGTAACGTAGTATTTACGTACTCTTACGACATCCCTGCAACGTTACACGGTAACGTTGTATCGACGTAGTTTTAGGACATCTATTTGATGTAACTTTTGTATATATATATATGTTAAGTTATATATAGGATATATATAGTATAGTATATAAAGAGAGCAGGTTATAGTTAGTTATATGCAGTATATATATATATAAGTATATATATATATATATATAGCATAGTAGTATATATATATATATATATATATATATATGTTGCTATATATATATATATATATAAGTTATTACAGGTTACATTTTTAAATAAATAATTAAGATTTGTTAAGTGAAGGTCTTTAATTGCAAATCAAGTTTCCTTTTCACTTTTATTAAATAAAATTGTTAGTTTTATTTTCTCTCGAAAACGTTAGATATCATTAGTGGCGGTTTAAGCATGGCTTAATTCGTCATAGGCTTCTTCTTGTTGTAATACTGCCAAAAACAATTTATTTACTTTGTGACAACACATGCTAAATTCGTTTCTTGTATTATTAATATTATTATTATTATTATTATTATTATTATTATTATTATATATATAAAGAAGAAAGATATAGCAGTATATATATATATATATATATATATATATATATATATATATATAATATATATATATCTATATATATATATATATATATATATATATATATATATATATATATATATATATATATATATATATATATATATTTTTATATATATATATATATATATATATATATATATATATATATATATATATATATATATATATATATTATATATATATATATATATATATATATATATATATATATATATATAGAGCGACGGTAGAGCGACGGAGTCGCATGGCAACGGCGCGGGTTCGAATCCTAGTTCGGATCCTAGGTAGAAATTACCTAGAAATTAGTTAAAGTCGCCGCTCGATAAGAAAGCAGTTTCACAATGATGGTTACCAACACAGAGGTGAAATTTGGTCAGACGGAATATTAATTATTCAACCAGAATACTATTTTAGTGAGTGAATAAAATTAACAAAGGATATTCAAACTGTAAGTGCTGTACTTTATTTAAAAATAAGCCTTGAATAGTGACGTTTTTAGTTCTTAACTATTTACTAAATTGTGTCAGTTTCGGACAGATAAATTTTAGAGTTGCCAAGACATTATTATAAGGTGCTTAAAATTTAAGAAAAGAAAACTGTCACAGATTATTTATTTAAACGTAAAAAGTGTCATTTAAAAATAAGAAACTTAATATTTGTTTATTGCTATTTGAGCAAAAATTGCCAATAGTCGATTAACTGTTTACCTCTCTCTTTTTGGATATTTTACAAGTGTTGATGCTTGCTGCCTCTAGCCTCGGGTCCTAAACGAAGAAGATTTGCCTTTGGTTTAATTTGTTGATCTAATGTGAAAAATTAGATTTACGATTTGTGTGTACGCTGCTCTGTTTCCTGTTTCCGAAGAATATTGGTCCTCTGTTAAATTTAAGTAATTTGATAAAATAATTTAGAATAGGAGTTATATAAGGTTATAAAATAATTTAGAATAGGATAATATATAAGGTTATTAATTTATTTACATGTCCATTATAATACTAAAATATAAAAGTGTTTTAATATCTCCCGTTCCATTGCTGCAGAAGATTAAAATTTATATATAGGACCAGATTGGTTTTTAGGGCCTCCGCAAAATTATCAGGAAGAAAAGGTTAATAATATATAAGGTTAAAAAGCACGGTTATAAGAAATATAGTAATAATATAACAGGTTCCACAGAAACTATATTTTTATTACACTGGTGGCAACGTAGGGTTTTAGGACCGCAACCCTTGATTAATTCATTTTTTTCATATTTTTATTTTTTTTCGCAGAATGGAAGGGAATAAGAATTTGAACCCACTCAATAAATGGGGCTTTCACAAACGGTGTGTTGTTTGTAGAGCCATTACGCATTTTGGAAAGGACTGTCCATTGAGAGGAAATTGGAGGAAAGATAGGTGTGATGAAGTCTCGGAAAAAAATAAACAGGATAAAGTTGAAGAAAGGCTTCAGATAGAAAAGGATAAAAAGAAAGAACAATGGGACGAAATGAAGAAAGCTTTGGAAAAAGTTAAAGAAGAAATAAGGGAGGAAAGAGCTCGTAAAGGTGGGTTTGAGAAGGGATTTAAGGAGAAAAAGG
>JABUQX010136683.1:45000-46716 GCA_015478945.1 Trachelipus rathkii
ATATTTTATCTACATTTATGTTTTTTTTGTTTTAATACTTTTTATTTTTTTTTTTATTATTATTATTATTTTTATTATTATTTTTATTATTATTATTATTTTTATTTTTATTATTCTTAGTATTATTTACTCCATGCCTATTGTTTATTATATTTAGAACCACACATACACACACACAACACACACAACACACAACACACACACACATATAACACATTCACTATGGCACTTATACACACAATCACTATGTCCACTTACATTTAACCCATAGACACTTAACATTTACCTTATACACTGCGGTCCACACACACAACACACACTTACACTTATACACACATTCACTTATACACACACCACATTCACTATGACACTTACATTTACCATAGACACTTACATTAAACTTACACTCACACACAGATTTACTTACACCACAGATTTACCTACACTCACACACAGATTTACTTAACACCCAGATTTACGTTACACCGCACACAGATTTTACACACACCACACACACACACACACACCCACACACCACGCACACTCACTTACACATATAACGTATAATTTAAAAACATTTTATGTTTTTAATTAAACACGTACATATTTATATTACTTATTCCTCTTTCATTTAAACTATTGCATCCTTTCTTAATAATTCTATAATAAATTATCTTTGAACACATAAAATATCATTAACTGTTAATACTTTTTGTTTATAAAATTTTATACTATCAAGTTTTAAAATAACTTTTACTAAAATTTTTAATTTTATTAAAAAATATATTTTTAGGACCTTAAAGCAATAAATCAGTAAATCAGTAAGGTCAGCCCCTAGCACCCTCTACATCAAGCTATGCCACGTTTTGTTCTATTGACTTACGCTTTACATCATCTTTAGCCAAGTAATAAGTATAAAAATAACAAATTAAGTTCTTCTCTGCTAACATAAATGTATTTTTTAAAATCCATTCTAAATTTTTTATTTAAAAATAACAATTTTTCACTTACATTTTTATTATTCACTCGATGTCAACTAAAAATATTTCAAAGTTTTTAAATAATCCGGGTTTTTTCTTTTATTATTATTATATTCTATGATTATTGACCATCCATCACGAGAAAACACAACAACCCGCCCTCTTTACAGATACGAAACTGACCTCTCTATGTAAAATGTGTTGAAAATAACTACTTTAGGATAAGCCTTTTTTGTAGACGGGCTAATTTATTCCTAATACCAGGTCAAGGTAATTCCCGTTAGACAGCATCATTGTTATTATTATTTTTATAATACTATTTTCAAACTGAAACATGCTGGATCTGTAAGATCCTTTAGCAGGTAAAAAGGAATGTTTTTCCTTACTTGTTGATTGTCGGGTATCCTTTCTCTATATGACTCGTATTGATTGGTCCGAGAATTATTTTATCGTCTTTTGAAAATTAACTTTTTTCTTTAAACTTGTATTTGAGCAGTTGTGTTTTATTATCTTTTAGACCCAAACTCATTTTAAAATCATAGTCATTTTTAGCTGTTAAGCGGTGCACAAGTTATCTGATTTGTATTAAAAGTGTTTATTTTTACTTAGTGTATATCATATTTATAATAAATACTTACATTGAGGAATAATTATTAATTTCACTAGAAAAGATAATAATTAATTCACTAGTTCATAAGCTAACCACCAGGGCTAGCCATGAGCCCCACCCGCAAAG
>JABUQX010136684.1:0-5000 GCA_015478945.1 Trachelipus rathkii
GAGAGAGATTATGGTAAATGTAAGTGTATATGTGCACCTGTGTGTATTAAGTGGTTATGAAAATGTGTGTCTAAAAGTGGTAAAGCTGATGGTGTGGTGTGGTGTGTGTGTGTGATGTGTGTGTGTGTGTTCTAAAATAATATAACAATAGGCATGAAGTAAATAACACTACGTATAAAATAATACAAAACGAATAAAATAAAAGGTATTAAAACAAAATAAAATCAATAATAAAAGTAAAATACTAAAAATAATAAAAGAATAAAAAGAAATAAAAATAAAAAGTATTAAACCAATAATATCAAAAATAAATAAAAAGAATAAAAAGACATAAAAATAAAAAAGTATTAAAAAAATGAAATAATATAAAAATATAAAAGAAAACAATGTTAATAATTATATGAGTTAAAGCAGTAAAGAGAAAGTTAAAGCAGTAAGCAGAAAGTTAAAGCAGTAAAGCAGAAAGTTAAACAGTAAAAGCACGAAAGTTAAAGCAGTAAACATGAGTTAAAGCAGTAAGTCAGTAAAACAAAAGCATAATAATCCCCCTTGGTGTTAGGTCACACCTCTATTGATTTATCTGAGTTTATTACTGCTTTAAGGTATGTAGTGTTAAAAATATTGAGTTACAAGAGTAAAACATATGAGTTTATAACAGTAAAAACATTAGTTACGCATAAACATGAAGTAAAGCAGTAAAGCAGTAACAAGCATACTAGTCCCCCCTGTGTTCAGGTCATAAAAGACACCTCTACTTCGATTTACTGATTTCACTGCTTTAAGTATGTATGTTAATAAATATATGATTAAAGCAGTAAATATGAGTTAAAGCAGTAAAACTATGAGTTAAAGCAGTACAACACATGAGTTTAAGCAGTAAAGCAGTAAAACAAAAAGCATACTTAATGACCACTCCGCTTTGTGCTCCAGGTACTTGCCGTTATATGATTCATCTGATGTTAATCTGTGCTTTAAGGCATGTAATACCCACACTCGTTATACATTCGTTTATTATAAGTAGGAATGAGCTTGAAATCCGAAACTCGACGGAATTGTCCGCGTAAATAAACATGATTATATCTATCAGACAACTCTGACAATATTTTTCTTCTTACATTAACAATTGTTTTAAAAATTTATAAATTAAAAAAGTATTAAGTAAAAAGTATTTTAAACAAAATAATGTTAATAAATAATATATGTGTTAAATAATAGGTTGTAATGAGTTACAGTTTTATGTTCGCGAAAATGTTTTATAAAAAATGTTTAAGTATGAAATAAAATGAAATGACTCATCGTATATTTGAAAAAAATTCTTTGATATGCTTTACAATTGATTCATATTTTCGTTCGCGGAATGATTGCGCCTGCGGGCGCCACGCGGCGGGCGGGTAACGCGAATATCTGGGACCTGCGGGCGCACGCGGGCGGCGGTACGCGGAAATATTGCGCTGCGGGCGCAGCGGCGGGCGGGGCACGCGGCGGGTCGCACTGCGGGTGCGGGTTGGCTGTCTTTCGCGAGGAGGGCTCACCGCTGAGCCTGTCTGGAGCATAGCTTATCGATCTAGAGGCAATACAAAAGACTGAGTTCATGCAAGCATGAATCATCAATATCGGTGGTACAAAGATGATATCATCAAAGATGAATCATCAAAGACTGAACCTTCAAACAGATGAACCTTCAAAAGTTGAGGCATCAAAGTTGGCATTAATGCTGAGGCATCAAAGTTAAGGCATCAAAGTTGAGGCATCAAAGTTGAGGACTCAAATATGAGTGTGTGAGTGTAAGTTGGTATCTGTGGTGTGGGCTGTGAGTGTAATCTGTATATGGCTAGTGTAAGCTGTCTATGGAGAGTGTAAGTGGCTTATTATAGCTGTATTAACGCTGGCTTATAAGGGTCCTCAGTGTTTATAAGTGTCAAGTGAATGTGTGTATACAGTTTGTCATAAGTGTATGTGTGTAGGTGCGTGTGAAGTAATCATAATATATATATATAGGTCTATAAGTGGTAGAAAATACTAAATCATAGTAGGAAGCATCCTAGCAACTTGTAATTTACACCATTCGATCCTCATACCTTATTACCTAGGGGTAGATACCTATATTAGGGGCTATTCGGGGCTCAGGGGAGGCTAAAAAGGCTTGAAAAAAGTGGAACTCAGTTGGCACGGTCGGTCCCTACTTGGCACTATGTGGCACTCACTTTTCACTCATTGGCACTCACTTGCCACTCATTGGCACTCATTGCAACTCACGGCCTCACCCTGGAACTCACACAGCACTCATAGAATGATCATAGAACACTAATACAACATCCCTAGATACTTCTTACGGTGATTGGGGACCATCAAAGCCATCAAGTTAGCGTGGGTCAAAATTGACCCATGGTACTGGCAGGGTCAAGGCTGAAATACATGGTCAAACCAAGGTTAGACATCAAGTTGTAGGGGCACACGTGTAGGCTGGTGTAGGTGGTTAGGCTATGTGAAGGCGGGGTGGAGTCTCGGTGTAGGTGTAGGTGTAGGCTAGGTGAAGGCTGGGTGGGGGCTAGGTGTAGAGGTTAGGTTTGGTTAGGTTTAGGTTAGGTTAGGTAGGTTTAGGTTAGGTTAGGTTAGGTTAGGTAGGTTTTAGGTTAGGTTAGGTTAGTTTAGTTATGGTTAGGTTAGGGTTAGGTTAGCGCCTCAAGGTTAAGGTTTAGGTTAGGGTTAGGTCAGGTTAGGTTAGGTAGGTTAAGGTTGGTTAGGTTAGGTTAGGTTAGGTTAGGTCAGGTTAGTTAGGCTTAGGTTAGGTTAGGTATGTATGTTGTGTGTGTGTGTGGTGTTGTGCGCGCGCCCACGTGTGTAGATGTTACGAAATATCAAAATAGGGCTAAGCCCTAAAGGGTGGCCAAATTGACCCATGGATGACCAAAGGTTTGGTCGAAAAAATTAGGGTGGGACACGTGTACCAACGGTTGCTGACGCAACCGTTTGGCGCAACCCTTCTTCGAGGGTTGCCAAAAATCAGGGTTGCCGAAAAATTAAGGGTTGCCAAAAAATTAGGTTCGGCCAAAAAGGGTTGCAAAAAATAGGGTTGCCAAAAAATTAGGTTGCCAAAAAAATTTAGGGTTGCAAAAAATTAGGGTTGGCCGAAAATACCGTGGCCAAAAATGACACATGGAAGACGAAGGGTTGGTCGAAAAAAAGGTAAAGTCCCAAAAAGGTAAAGGCCCAAAAAGGTAAAGTCCCAAAAAGGTAAAGGCCCAAAAAGGTCAAGCCCAAAAAGGTCAAGGTCAAAAAAGGTCAAAAAATGGTAAAAAATGGGCTCAAAAGGCCTCAGGTAGGTTTCCTGGCCGCTGTGGTCAAAATGACCAACACGAGCGGAATCCCCTTGTTACTACTGTCGTTTGCAAACCAGAGTATTTTCCCTACATATTTGATGCATTGTTGTAACTTTCTCCTCTACAATCCATTTTCTGGAATATCAATCATTACTGTTTCCCATAAATGTTCAGATTTGTGCTCTGTAATAGGGTATGAATTTCAAAAACCTTTCAACGGGAACACGGTTTTTCAGGTACCGGATAATAAAAGTCAACTGGTCAATATGTGATAGGTCGGGCGTACTATCAACGCTAATCGGAAAATATTTTGCTGATTTAACTTCGCTTATAATTTTTAATTGGACCTGTTTTCCCATTACGTCAATCATCATTGCCCATATATTTGTGATAAATTAAAAAATTGTGTTCCTTTCTCAGGATTCCAAAATTTTAATATATGATATATATATATATAATTCATATATATATATATATATATATATATTATATATATATTAATATATATATATATATATATATATATATATATATATATATATAATATATATTATTATATACAAATATGCTATATATATATTTATATATATAATATACTTACTTATTATATATATATATATATATATAATATCATAATATATAAGGCGTGAGGACCATGGAGTTCTAGCAGTTATTCTTCTCTTATTCCCTCCGTTTCATGTAGTAGTGAGCTCTCTTGACAACTCTCTCTTGTGTGAGCATTTAAAAACTTTCTTTTTAGATTGAATAGCAATAAATTATTTGAAATCCCATTCCTTATATATCAACCCGCTGACATGGTTGAATTTCAATACGCTCATTTTCAACAAACATTGTAAAAATTTTTAAAACCATAAACATCTTACCGCCAGAGCTTAAATTCAATTTCGATATAATTTCTAATATTTTAAAACGCGCACTTAAACCAAAACATTTTGGGCACCGCCAAAAACAGGAAATTATATTAGAACCAGAATACAAGTATTTACATAAAAAATATATAGAAATCATAATATGCAAATGCTATAGAATATCTATTAACTAGAATTTTACAATAATAGTTCATTATTGCAATGAAAAATACATATAGAACTTTAAAAGAAAATTGCACTTTTTTGCTTACGAAAATTCCTCAAAATGATATTTTCCTAACAATCAGTTTTCTTTTGTCTCCGTATTTACAAGAAAATAATTTTTATGGGTTACTATTATAAATATTTATTTTTGAGCACATATTAACATAATAACAGTACTATATAACATTGTTGTGGCCACTATATATCACTTTCGCCCCTAAAAGTGGAGAGTATTTTTACATAAAATTATTTTTATACCCAATTTTTTTTTAAAGGCACTATTGGTCTGTTGATTGTTGATGAGTTGGTCTCATGAAAGGCGCATCATCATCCGTTATTGAGGACCATCTGCTGAAGACGAATCACCCAGTCGGTAAAAGAACCTTCTGTGAAGTCAATCTACCAGCCGGTAGAGCAACCATCTGCGAAGGCGATTTATCAGCCTGGTGTTGAAACGTCCGAAAGATTATGGAAACTTGATGTCGATCTCTTAGTGCGCTTGAAAGATACGAATCCACACAGAAGAATACAGCCGTGCCATGAAGTTGATACAGTGACAGTGTATGACTCCTCCATTTAGTAGTAG
>JABUQX010136684.1:10000-15000 GCA_015478945.1 Trachelipus rathkii
TCTCACGTGCTCTTTTCAGGATGCTCAAAAATTTCATTAAGAACTAATTCTTCTAAATCAACAGTCCTAGTAGATCGGGTCTGCCTGCATTAGTGTGCTCTTTTGGACTGTAATCACCCTGTTTCGACAGGCATCGAATAGTGGCAAAAAACCTTGCGCTTTGACAAATTCGGTTGGGATATTTCTGGTAAAACGTCTTGCTGCAGAACCTACTTGCAGCATGCCATCCATACTTGATGCATGCTTAGCTAGTTCAGAATGTATGAATCACGGGTAAATCCGATCGATATTCAATAATGAAAGAAAACTTAGAGACAAACGGACAGATAAACAGAGTTACATTGCAATGCGTAACACAAACAGACATTGCATTTTTGTATTACAATAGTTTGTTGTTTTTAGTCAAAATGTGCTGAAATGTTAATTTGGATAGGAGTCTAAGCTGTTTGTTGCGAGTTGTTATTAACTTTTAATGAGCATTTTCCAATTACTAAAAATTATATTTACCTTATTAATAGTCATAATTTATTAAATGTTATTATACCATTTGTCTGCGCACAACAATAGGTGTTTTTTGGTTCCATAACATTTTAACCTAAGTCATTACCGCTTTCATCGAATGTCGCTCAAATACTTTTAACGGCCGCAATTTTTTAAATTTATAGTATATTTGATACTTCTTTTTGTCGTTATTAGCACTACACACAACAGTACTCATCCCAAATATAGGTTTGTAATCTACCTTGGTTTTGTAGATAAAAATACTTTAGTAAGAAAACACATCAGACATTCCAGACGGAAGAATTAAGCAGCATACGCTCATACATTATAGGAACTTTCTACCTTTATTTTTGCATTTCTTATCAACGTTACCAATTTAAACTTTACCATAATTTTGAAACACCCTGTATAATATATATATAGTATATATATATAATATATATTATATTATGTATTATATATATATATATATATATAATCTATATATATATATATATTACTATTAATTATTATATATATAGATTATAATATATATATATCTATATATATATAATATAATATTATAATAAATTATAATATAATTTATATCAATATATATATATATCCTAACTATATATTATATCATATATATATATATAATAGATATTATATATAATTATATATATATATATATATGATAATTATATATATATACCGGTAATATACATTATATATATAAATATATATATCATATATATATTTATTATGATACTATATATAATATATTATAATCATAGTGATATATACTATATAATAGATAGATATATATATTACGTATATATATATATATTGTATAATTATATATATATTAATATATATATATACCCGTAATAGGCACTTCTAAAGAAAATCCTTGATTCTTTTTCTATTATTATCGCTTTATTATCCACTTCATTTTTTTATTCTAAAAATGTAAACAAATTAAAACATTGATAAAGACAGCGCCGAGATCTTCAGGCTAAGGGACTGGATTTCTTTTCTTTGATCTGCATCAGATGAAATCGTGTTTCAGTGGTTTGCTACAATTTTTTCATGGTGTCGTTGAAAATTTTGACGTTTTCAGATATTCATTTTGTATAAAACCTATCTTAACTTCACCGGGATCCTTATTGTAGTTGTTACTATTATAATGCAAAAGGATTCCAGTGAGTTTGCGAATGGTTCGTGTGATGATATTTCTAATAGTTTTTATATTGTTGATATGATATAATGGTTTGATGTTCGCTAGACTTGTTAAGCTGAACTTGTGCTGTCTGTGTGCGGTCATTTGTTGTTGATTATTTTCTTCTTTGTATCTGTGGTTTCACCTATACATGTTTTATTGCAAGTATTGAAGGGGATGATATATACAGCTTTTGGGGGAGATTTTCTTTTTGTTTTGGGGGGTTTGAGAATGGTTTTTAAGGTGATGTTATGGATGGAGGGTAATATTTTTTGGTAATATTTGTTTTAACGAATATAATGGTAATTGAGGAATTGTTAAAAGGAGGTGTTGCTATTTTTCGGGGAAACGGTGCTATAGTACTCTTTTTTGCTTTGTTAAATGCTTTCGTGATGAAAAACTCAGGAATAGTAAGGTGATTTGAAAGTATCGTGGATCTATTTAGTTTCCTTGTGCTAAGCAAAGAGGGGGAGAGCATATAACGAAACGGCACGGCAAAAAATAGAGAGATGACGAACAGCTAATTTTGTGCTTGGGGATGATTAGATAGCCAATGTATGTAAATAGGAGGTGTTGCTATTTTTTGGGGAAAAGGTGTATAGTACTTCTTTTTTGCTTTGTTAAATGCTTTGTGATGAAAAACTCAGGATAGTAAAGTGATTTCAAGTATTGTGGATGTATTTAGTTTCTTGTGGCTCAGAAGAGGGGTGAGAGCATATTACGAAAGGCGGGAAAAATAGAGGATGACCAGAGCCGCTAATTTTGTGCTTGGGGAGTGATTAGATAGCCAGTGTATATGTTAGGTGCAAATGGTCGGTTTTTTCTATATCATAGTTAAATTGCAATTGATTATCTATTCGTATGTGGTTAAGGTATCGAGGAAGGGGATCGAGTTGTTGGAGGCCATTTTTATTGTATAATTGAACTGAAGGATGAATAGAGTTAAATTATGTGGTGTATTTCTTTTTTAATTAATTCCTTTATTTTCACACAGAGAGCAAGGGTGCGCACATACAAGGAAGATAAGAATAGTTAAGTAGAAGAACATGACGTAGTTAGGAGAAAATCCCCTACGGCCTTTCCTCCAACCCCAAAGTGCGAAATCATCGAGCTAAAAATCCACTCTAAGAGTGTCACAACACCGCGACAAAAACCGACTGTGGTATCCGTCACTGTAGGGTTCATTTCTGGCCAGGCTAAAACAAATCCCCACATTTTCACTCCTTTATGAAACCTTCTTCGTCTTTGCGCAAACTGAAATTGTTTTTTCCTTAGATACTCTTAACTGGACTCAATCTACTTTTTTCTTCGGTCTCCAATTCGATTTCTGCACACTTGAACGCACTATCATCCTATATTTTCCATATGACTAAATCATCTTAATACACTCTCGAAATTTGTCTTTGTTTCTTCTTTTCAACACTCAAAATTGGAGTAAATTCCCTATATCCAATTTCTTCTTAATATCTAACATTAACACGCCCTAAGATTATCCACCTGAACACATTGTACTATTAGATTATACACCGCTTATTCCACACCAGTAGCTTCAAAACATGTTATAAAATGTTTTTCCAAAAACATAAAATGTTTCAAAATGTAAAATGTTTTTCACAAGATATAAAAAGAAAACTCTTCTAAAAATAAAAGACTTTTTCAAAAACTTTAATAATGAATACAGGATTTTCTAAAATAAAAATGTAGGATGTTACGTATGCGACTTGCAGGCGAATCCATGTCAAGGTTATTGTAAAACTACATTAGGCAAGTCTAATGCAAGTTTTGATTCCAAGCCTGCAGTAACTCGATAAAAACTGCCTTCTTCCATTTTCCCTTTGACTAATAGTGAAGCCTTAAGGCCGGTAAGTATCTGATATTTTATCTTCATCCGTGTCTACGCATGTTATATTTTAACCCTCATTGGGGTCTCAGGACACTTTTGAGAGCTTGAAACCTACGTTATTCCGTGTTCTACGTCATAGAAAACAATAATATAAACAACAAACCCATCTTATCTTATTACATGCTTATTTCAAAAGTTTGACTCCAGACCGGACTCTAGTTCTTGATCAGGCCCCATCCTAAAAAACTAAGGTTATAGGCTTCTTTCACAAGTGTATCTGCGAGATCTGTGAAGCAAACTTAACGAAAGGAAGATTTAAATTTTGAACTCGAAGCAAGATTGACGCAGTAGTAATAAGAGGGTCCTTTATTATTATTATATTATTCATTATTATTAATTATTATTTTATTATTTTATTAATTATTATGATTATTATTATTATTATTATTATTTCATTATTATTATTAATTCATTATTATTCAATTACTTATTTTATATTTAAAAAGGTAATATTTCAGGAGGCAATTTATAAGTCGTCATAGGGTAACGAGGATTTAGACTCCAGAATCTTACAAACTTTTAAATAAATTAATATATTAAATTGTTACTACAATATGTAAATAAGGTAAAAAGAAAGTGATGAACTTGATTTGATTATACACACATATGTTAACACTATTTTATATTATTATAATATATATAGTATATATATATATATTATAGTATACTATATATATATATATAGCTATAATATATATATATATTTAATTATATATGTATATATATATACATATATATATATATATCTAATAAATAATATATATTAGTATATATATATTATATATATTATATATATATATATATATATATATTACTAATATTATTATATATTATATATATATTAATTTCACAAATTTACTGGTCAGGGTGGCGGTCTGTCCTTAGGTGTGTGTGCATTCACTCTTCGAAATGTCGGCAAAGAGTATTTAGGTGATGAAGAAATAAAAAAAAGGTCAATTAATGAAAAGTAAAGAAAGAGTTGTGGAGAAGCGCAGATCTGAATGAACACCTTTTATATTAAAGATGACTGAGGTCTTTCTGCATTAGCTGTTTAGGAAGACACGACCGGAAAGAAAATCAGGGAGAAAGCTACAGTGAAAAGGATGGATACCGAGAGACGATTGTTTAGAAATCAAAGATTTGTTCCAGACTCTATCGAAGGCTTGCGGTATTTCTAAGCCACAGTAAAAGATTCATTGAAATCCCGAGGATTAGTTATCAAGAACTCAAAAAAAGAATGCATCAACAGTAGTTGTTCGTTACCAACTTACTTTTGATACAGTACAAGATTAAAAGAAAAGATTTTTTTTTTTTTTTGATAAGATTTGAAGAAATTTTTTTTCTTTTTCTTTTTTTTTTTTTTTTTTACAATTGTCACTGCACTCACGGGGCAAG
>JABUQX010136684.1:20000-22500 GCA_015478945.1 Trachelipus rathkii
TAGGACAACTTAATGAAACCCATTGTGAAAAAGAACTGAAAAAAGCAAATGCGTTTTCAAGATCATCACAAAATTCATTTGTAATAATACTAATCGAAGAGGTTCGAAATGCTGAGTATCCTATGCCCATGACAATACGTATAGCGACTGAAAGTCCAAAGAATGTTTTTGGTCCATTAATTTTATCAACAAAACCGAACATAACAGTAGTCGCACCTGTAACTACAACTCCAGTTATACACAAAGCCACTGAGCCCAAAACTGGAATCAATTTTCCATATATTGGACTCGTGAAAAAGAAAGCTAAGCTGAAAATTCCAAAAACAACTCCAGATTGAAACGGTGAAACTCCTTTGCTCTCAGCTACAATTGGATAAAATGGTGCTTGCAATGACAAACAAAAGGCAACTAATATATTAATCACACTATATGTAATAAGAATAAGCCACTGATATTTCGTATACTTATAGCGCATATTTCCAGCACTCGGGACGAATAATATGCGTTCAATAATTTTGAGAGGTTATAAGGCACTAAATATTATTCTGAATTGAAAATAAGATTAGAATTTTTTTTATTGCTATAAAATCTTAACATATGTTGAACATAAAAATGACAGTAAAAGAGAAATGAAAGAATTTAGAGGAATATATATATATATATATATATATATATATATATATATATATATATATATATATATGTATATATATATATATTATATATATATATATATATATATATATATATATATATATATATATATATTATATTTATAAATATATATATAGATATATATCTATCTATATATATTTGTTATATATATATATATATATATATATATATATATATATATATATATATATATATATATATATATATATATATATATATAAATATTTATATATAAAATATATATATATAAAAAAATATATATATATATATATATATATATTCTATATATATATATATATATAATATATAAAAATATATATATATATATATATATATATATATATATATATATATATATATATATATATATATATATATAAAATATATGAAATGTTTGAAATAAGCTGTAGATAACGAAAAAATAATAATTAAAAAAATGTTGAAAATCATTCTGAAAAAAGTTATGATGTCCCAAAAGTTCAATTTATATTTGTCTATGTAGAAATTAGTCTAAAAAAATCGCCCTCTCAAATTTCAATGAAACTTTTATGATTTTTTTAAATAAAATGTTTAAAAAAATCTACCAAAATAACCCTGAAAAAAGCTATGAAGTCAACTAATTTGATATTTATAAATGTAAAATTAAATCTTAATATTTTTCGAGATTTTTAGCTACCAGAATCTTCATTTTAATAATTTTTTTATTAGCACTCACGGGTCGATGGTACGAAAGCTCTCTGTAGACAAACTGGTCGTGTGCCATGCATTCATTATATTGCGATTTCGTAAAATTTTCAGGGTCATTTTTTGGGACTTTTTATTAAATTTTTGGTTAACCATGGCTCATTTCAAGCATTTCTCGTGACTTTCATAAAAATCAAAAGGTGTCATGAAATTTATAAGGTCAATATATATATATATATATATATATATATATATATATATATACTATATATATATATATATATATATATATATATATATATATATATATATATATATATATATATATATATATATATATATATATATATATATATATATATATATATATGTGTGTGTGTGTGTGTGTGTGTGTGTGTGTGTGTGTGTGTGAGAGTGTGTGTGTGAGAGAAGAAGTGTTGAGCGATTTATCAAAAAAAATTATATAGTGGATGTAGTGTTGTTGTAGTTGTGATTTCTTTTGTTTTTGTTTTTGATTTTTTTTCTTTCTTCTCTCACTACAATATAAAGATGGTTAATTCTTAGCTGGTTTCAATAAGGCATTGGTGGGTTTCATGTTGGTGCTAGATGTTTCTTCTTTAGTCTGATCTTCTGCGGGGGAACTCTTGCTGCTGTTTTTATCAGCTTCTTTTCCCATGGTGACCAGTTATGTGGTTCGTTTCCGTCCTCTTCTTGAATTTTTCAGTTTGGATTTTTTTCTTTTTCTTCTTTTTCATCTTCGACTTTCTTGTCTTGAACGAACTTCCTATTTTTTGGGTTTTTAATTGATTTTAAAGTTAAACGACTTATCTTACGGGATTATAGAAGGATTATTATTTTTAGATTGATTGATATTTTATTAAAAATTGCATAAGAATACATATGAAATTTTGGTTGCAAAGCTTAATTGTTGAACAAGTATTTAAAATAAAAATTATTTATATAAAAATGTCGTGGCAGTTCATGTCTTGGATATTTTACAAGCAGGAAATATTTGATCACTACATAATAATTCGTGCCTTAAAAGCGGAGCCTTTAAAAACTTATACGAACTTCTGGTCCTGATGCTCAGTAGATGAAGTGGTCTTCATTGAAGACGAATAAGCAACTGAATAAGAAAGCT
>JABUQX010136685.1:0-7500 GCA_015478945.1 Trachelipus rathkii
AAAAATCTTAATATGTGATTTTCACTTTTATTAATAAAGTACATAAAATAAAAAAATTGTTTTTATAAAAATTATGAAGTTATTTATTGCCAGCTATATAGATATATAAAATAAATATATAATATATATTTATTATAGTTATGGATGAGGTATAATATAATGTATAGATAAAAGTAATAATATATAATAGTATTATAATTATATATATAATTATATCATAATTATGGGAATCAAATACGTCCTTATTCTCAACATTTAAAACATGCAATATAACAGTATAATAAAAATTATACAGAACCATAACACATTGGGAAAATAATTAAAACGCAAAAATAAAAATTAAAAAATAAATATAATAAAATAATATAATAATAAATAATAAAATAATAATAATAAAAATAAAATAATAAATATATAGAAATATGACAGATATACATTATATATGAAATAATATACTATTAAATGACTAAGATGAAATAATGTAAGCATATTATAAATATAATTATATATATAACATTATTTAATATAGTTATCAATATTATATATAATATATAATATATACCAGTATAAGACGAATATATAATAATGATTTATATGAGAATATAATACTAATTATATATATTATATATATAATTATATATATATATAATTAGTATATAATTATATATATAATATATATATATATATATAATATATATATATAATTTTATATATATATATATAAATAGTAGTATATATATATATAAAATAATACTAAATATATATCATATATATTCTTATTTATATTTTTTATATACTATATATAAATATATAAATAAGCAATATATATAAGTATATATATATATATATTAAGAATAATAACAGATATCAATACAATATTACAACAAATGATTCCTAACACTTAACATCCAACTGTGAAGAAAGTAAACTAACTTAATAAATGTGCAGCAAATTACTAAGTGTTTAAACTACTATTTCTTTAACTTTGCTCAAGCTATATCTACTAACGATTAATAAAACGATGTTAAATTTACACTAAACTTTGGTATATATATTTAAACTAAAATATTATTAGTCACAACAATTGGTTATTAATATATCATACTAATAGCCAGTCGAAAGATATGCTAATCCGTAACTACGTTATCCACATCAATAAAGCTAACTAGTCTGTATTTCATATCATAATGAACCAAGCATTAAATGTGACAATTAGACAAACTTCTATCAACACCTTAACAACACGGAAAATAAATCATGTTATAATACATTCAACAAAGTTCCACATTATATACTAACAATTGTAAATTTTTTAGTTAAGAGTATTTAATTTAGAATCTATACGACTTCTATTCGTTCAGTTACATGATTATTAAGTATTTAATGCGTTAATGCATTATCAGTGTTAGGATCTGCACAGGTACTTGCTTTCGATTTTTTAAATATAGGTTTTGTATTCGCTAATCATTTATTGTTAGGTCCCTTTTCTCTTAATCATCATCTATCTTTGTGTCACATGCTGGCAGGATACCCCGACAAGCCGCCGGTTCATGGTTGGTAGGGATATGTCAGGCTCTTAGCCACTTCACAGTACGTCTCAACCAACCGTCTCGGATCGCTACAATGTAGTTTTTAGCGGTGTCCAAATTGTTGGGACACATGACCACTCGACATTAGTGACTTCGTCAGGTTCACATTTGGCCTGAGACTGTGAGTACAGCCAGTGAGGGGATACAGATTTGTTGACTGAGGCACATCTTTCAATCTAGCTCTTTTCTAGCCAATTGGACATTATCTAAAAACTGAAGGTATTGTCAATGCCGGTAAGCCAGTCATTATAGGTTTCCACAGGAACGGGGAAACTGTACTACTTGATGTTAATGTCACAGTTAATCTAAGTAATATGTTATATTACTTCTCTAGCTCTGGGACAAAATGGAATAACGTAAATAAAGTTTCGAATAGCAACAACAATATTATCAAAATAGCGGAAATGTACTTATGAGTAAACTGCGATGATACTAATCCTGGATCCGCTTCTAGTATGTTCGTTTCGTTGGAAGGAAATATTTAGATTTCTCAGATGTACAACTAGATCAGTGCAGTGGATCGAATGTCGCTGCTACATTTCGACTCGATGCCTCGAATCATAAAGTTGTCACTTTGACAGTCCACCTTCCAAAATATATGTTTCCCTGCACAAAGTAAGTGACAAAATGTACATAAAAAGTAGATTGAAAAGAAACTTCTGTAATATAACCTTAAACTTAGTGACCTGATCTAGTGACCATTAACACAAAATATTCCCATTACTTGAGGTGTGGATTAGTGCAAGTTATAAGAAGTAGATTTCTTGTTTCAACATAAAGTACGACAGAAACATGATGGATAATCTTAATAGAATTCAGTTAAGAGTGAAACAGGAATAACGTGAGACCTAATCCAAACTTTAATTACCTTTGCGACATGCAAAGTCCTTATTTATCTACATCAATGCATGGAGATGTTCAAGCTGAAAAAATTGTTTCAGCCTTTGTAAGAACTCTCTGGTTCTTTCACTTGATAATTCGATCTGCATTTCATAGATTAACGATATAGGAGGGTCAATGAGTTTATTACAGCGAGCTAGTAAAACTTGAACTTGTTTCGCTGTTGCTCGAAAGTCAAAATTGTGTTTAAAAGAACGAATTTATTGCCATTAATAAGAGCCTAGCTCAAATATCGCAACACGTAATTGAAGCGTATCGCAAGGAGACAGGATGCTAGGAAACCACAAGCCGAGTCGATGTGAGACTTAGAGCAGCATGTCGTGTGTAGAACTAGAAACTGGCATAAAAACACTCTAAGAACGTTGGCGAGAGAGTGTGTTAAGAGTCTAGAGAAAAGATATCAATATGAATGAGAAGGAATTTTCAGATAACAGAAGTAAGTCCATTCTAATTGTAAAGCTCTTGACGTACGAATTAAACTAGCTACTTAGAAATAGGGTTGGTTGCAGTCTCTTTTAACATGAGTTTCAACCGCACGGAACTTGGTTAAGTATGACCACACTTAAATAATTATATAAGACTTAATGATAAATGTAAATAATAAATTGCGCAGATATTTAGTCTAAGTAAATTAACTTGTATCTTTTAAAGAATATCACTGATTAAGAACCTGGTGGATTCAATTATTATGTCACATGAGAGTCCTAGAATTACGTGATTATCAGTAGTAAAGCATAGAGCTTAAAGTAATTTCTTGCTCTTATCCATAACGCAGAGTGATGCACCATACAGGGATCGGGAAACACATTGAGTTGCCTGAGGGAGTGAAGAGAGCTTTCGTGAACGTAATTAATGAGTGCAGTGCAGTCGCCTCATGGGCCCATTTTCATGAGGCCTCGCATATCTATATTTCATGAGTTTAGTCAAGTTACCTCATGAGTATATTGTGATAATGAAGGAGAAACTAATTTGGTAAGCTACTAGTAGCAAGGATGTCATGATAAGGAATTATGAAGAGAATAGAGATTAAAGATATGCTGTAAAGGAAACAAGAGAGACACAAAGTTTATTTCAAAATCAATCTGATGAAAGCTAATTAATTTTCTTTGTTTTCAAATTCATTAAAAATTACATTTCTTCAAATATAAATAAAAAGAAAAGAAAAAATTATTAAAAAAAATGGAAGATGAAGTTTTAATAACTTTTGTTTTGCTTTTATTTTTCTAAATTACCTTTAACTATTTTAACTATTTAAATAAGTTTAACACATACGAATGAATAAATAAAACGTGATACATTACATATGGACAGAGAACTGAAAGGTGTCTCTCTATCTACGAACCTGGCTGGCACATCAGAATTCTCCTCTAGAACCTACAGTCTCGAACAGTTAGCAATAGCTTTTCGCTGTAACAGTTCGTCATCTTGGCTTTCGTTTATTATACGTCAACTTTGTAGCCTAAACGTGGTAAACTCCAAACTGATTGGCGGAGTGCGAGTGTAGGTTTAATTCAGACCCGACAATGCTCAGCTCGAAAGCGTCATCTTTGTAGTATTCCTTCACTGTAGATAAAAATACAAGACAAAAAGCAAATAAAATTAAATAAAATTAAAATGACAAAAATTAACTTTTTAAAGAGTATTGCTATATGTATTTGTAGAGAAAGTCTATAGTTTCTGTACATTCCAGTCTGCTATTACCTGCGAACTAAACTAACTTAATAATGTCCTGAAATTCATATGTCACATGAAAAAAATATATCGCATTAACCACAAACCGAGCATGGTATGGGAGGATTGACAAGGTCTCTTGGCTCTCAGCACTTAGTGATTCTGATGCGTGATAACCCTGCCACAAGTCTGTTTCCCGAAGCGATTTTGGGCTTGCACTACGCGGTTAGGTCGCAGAATCGTGTTATGACGTGCCGCGTGAACTGATATGAACTGAAGACGCTATAAACACAATTATAGCTTATCAATACGTTGATTTACGCAAAAATGATAGTTGCAACCATGTAAACTAAGTCGTTAGAAATCGACTATAAGATCAAGATATCGTACACTATCTTAGAATTCGTTAAAAATTTCCTTTATCTAATCAATATAAAATAAATTTTTAAAACAACTAAAAAAAAAATTACGAACTAACAACATATGTAATTTAAACAGCTTTTTATTACATCATATAATATACATAAAAAAAATAACAAACCAATTACAATTACTTGAATCAATTAGAATTACTATTTTATTTTAAATTTAGCATGTTAAATTAAATTTATATAATATAAAAATTTACTTTATTATTAAATTTATTTATGAATTGAAAAGTAGTTCATATATACAAGTATTGAAACCTGTAGAACACTCCGGTGATAGTGTTGAAAATTTAAGCTTTCCGAAGAATTTCAACATTCTCATCCTGAGCCGAAGTAAAATTGCCTGGTCGGCGAGGCTTCGCATGTTCGAATGTTTCACTATCCAGTTAGTAAACTGGTAAGACCTCATTAATGATATTGAACTGGTTGGAAATGGGTTTAGTCTGAAACAATAAATACGTCACGCTTAGAGTTTCGCTTTGTAACAACATTCCTCTCTTTTATAATATATATTATAATATATATTATATATATAATATATATATATAGTATATATTATATAATATTATTATATATATATATATATATATATATATATATATAAATAATAAAGTATATTATATATTATATATATATAATATAAATATATAAATTATATATATAATATATATACTTATATAATCATATTATATATATATTATTATATATATATATTATATATAATATATATAAAGGAAAGTCATAAATAATAATAATAATAATAAATAATAATAATAATAATAATAATAATAATAATAATAATAATAATAATAATAATAATAATAATAATAATAATAATAATAATAATAATAATAATAATTAATATAACTAATGATATCAACATTCTTCATCTTCTTTCTTCTTTCTTCTTCTTATTCTTCTTCTCTCTTTTCCTTCTTCTTCTTCTTCTTCTCGTTCTTCTTCTTCCTTTATCCCTCTTCTTCTCTTCTTCTTATTTATTTCTTTTCTTCTAATAATTTTAATAATATAAATTACAGGCAATTCTTTAGATACGATTTTAATAATGAAGCACGAAATAATGAGCGCATTTTTTCTCATACACGATTTTAAACCAATATAGCAAAGAATTTCTTCATTTCTTTTGAAATAGTGAATAGCGGCAACATCGATTTTAAAAAATTAGATATATACTTTAAGGAAATTGGTCTTTGAACGTTCAATTTGAATCTAAATGATCTTTATTAAAACATTAAAATTAGTAATTCACCTAGAATTATAGTTAAAAAACAAACTAGAACTATGAAATGCTTATGTAAATGTTAAAATTCATCTTACACACATATGTTGACGAAGAAGATAATAAAGCTTTGTATGATAAGGATTGGGAACGACGTTCTAAGGGTGATCTCATCAATCACGCTATTACTTAACTGTAACGATATTTGCTTTGATATCACGCTTAGTTCTAAAGAGCGGTCATCTCTTCTATCACACTGAGTAGGAGAAATAATCCTATACAAAATTTTACAAACTTATAACACTATGCTGCTTCGCTTGCTTAGAAAAAGATTCTTCTAAGTGAGCAACAGCTCATATGTAAAGTCTTTGCTAGTCTCATTCCTTCTTCTTCTCTTCTTTCTTCTTCTATTCTTCTTCTTCTTCTTCTTCTTTCTTAATATATCATTATAATATTATCAAATTAGTGTTAGTCTGTGACGTTGGGATCTTGTTATATTATATTATTATTGATATTATATTATTATTATTATTATTATTATTTATTATTATTATATATTATTATTATTATTATTATTATTATTTATTATTATTATTATTATTATTATTATTATTATTCTTAGAGAAAGTTTTGTATAATAACTACATCATTCATTACACAATGATAATATTACAATATTATTATATTATAGTATTTATTATTATGCATTATTATATTATTATTTGATATTATTATTAATATAAATATTATATTATTATTATTGTTATTTTTAACAGAAAATAATTTAATCACTACTATTAATAAAAAAAAAAATCACAAGTTTTCCTAATATGTTTTTCATACTCAAGACTCAAACGATGATAATGTTGAATTTTGAGTTTCGAATGGTAAAGGTTGACGTCTTTTTGGAAAGCTGAATGCGGTGCAGACCGCTATATTGCCTTCTGTTCTTCAAGAGTTGCATTTTTTAACCCTACCACCCAGTTTGGGGTCCTCGGGGTGGTTTGTAACTTTTCCCTAATTTATATATATATATATATATAATATATATATATATCATATATATATATATATATATATAAATAATTTATAATAATATATATATTATACATATATTAATAAGGTACAACTGTTTAAGTCACAGTATTAATACGTAAGGTATTATATCCCCGGAGGCGACGCGAGATGGATAGATAAATATGTTTGAAATGCTAATAAGACACTAATTTATTAAGTCGTATTGCACTAAATCAAAATAAATAGTTCAAAAAATAATTATCTTATTAAACAAAATTGAGGAATCCCAATGAATAAATTATTAAGATTGAAGTTGTAAGAGGAGTCCTAGCTTTCACATTCGTACGCGAGATGCTTCTTCAGGAACTAGATGTTATTGTTGATCCAAGTATTGATTTTAGCTACTGAACTGGCAACACAGGCAACACAGGTGGTTGTTGTTGTGTGGAGCCTATGTCGTTGGTTTGTATTAGTTTAAGATAGTTATTAAGTTTATTGGATTTTTTAAGATGGAAGTTTGTAAAAGGGATTTCCTGTTTGGTTATTGTAATTTTGGGTATTTTTTATTTAAAAGCACTATTATTTTTCTTTGTGTGGTGTTTTCTATAGGGATGATTAATTTTGAAGACGTGGTGTTTATTATGTGATTGTTACTATT
>JABUQX010136686.1:0-5000 GCA_015478945.1 Trachelipus rathkii
GGTTGGTTGTTCTGAGAAAGCGTTCGTAACTTCTTCTTAACCAACACAGTTGCTTGCTCTGTATTAGGGGCGTCGTTCGCCCTTGTACGGAGTAACATCCCACAATCTGGGTGTTTTGTTCGCACACACTACACGACGGTCTTGATAAGGTGCATTCTAGGGGCTTTCAACCTTATTAACTTCTCCTACCTTCATACATTACTGATTTCTTCACAATACCAAGGTATTCACTTTCAGAGATCATGATTTGGTGTGATTGATATTACTAACTCGACTTACTACAATCTCTATATTATTATTAATACAACGGATAATAATAAGAAGAGAGAGACTCATATTTTGGCAACAAAATTAATAATGAATTAATAAATAACAATGATACACTAAAATAAAATAAACAGCATACAGATTATTTATTCTGAAATAATTAGGAATGGCTTCACTTTTATAATAAATTATCTCACTTGAATGAAAGTAAGAATCTTTTACAATTCGATTACTTTCCATCGAACAGTTCTACACCTCCATTGTCTTTCTCCAAAGTCCAAACCTTGTCATGAGGTCCCAGAATAATATTCAATCTAATATTAAGATTTTAATTCTCTTAATATAACTACACTGGTCAAGGTTCATACGGGTTACAAATTTTATATAACTCAGGTGCTATTTTTTCAACTTTATTATAGGATTCCTACGCGCATCGTCATACGGAGACCATCACGTGTGGCAAGTTATCAGGGAGTCGTATATTATATGTTCGGACCCTTTTATAGAGGATTATAGTGAAAAATTCTTACCTATCATATTCATCCTTGCTAGTAGATTAATTATGAAAATAATTATTACTTATTTCGAGGTTACCTTTGACAACCTATGGTGAAGTATTCACATTATTATATATATTAAATTATATAAATATATATTAATATTATTAATTATATATATTATATATATAATTATATTATTATTAATATATTTAAATAATATTAATATATAATATATTAATATCATTATATATATTATCATTAATATATATATATGAATTATTAATTATACATTAATATATATATATATATATATTATATATATATATTATTAATATATTGATAATATATATATATATATATATATATATATATATAGTATTATATTAAATTTATATAATAATAATTAATATATAATATATATATGATTATTAATTAATATATTATTATAATATTATATATATTATATTTAAATATTAAATATTTATATACTTATATTATATATATAATAATAATTAATATAATATATTAATTAATATTATTTATCATTAATAAATATATATATATATATATATTATATATATATATATATATATATATATTATAATTATATTATATATTATATATATATATATATAATATAGTATATTATATATATATATATTGACGTCTTACAAATGAAATTCGATAATATAATCCATCTGAAAATTGCAGCTAACAACTCATTATAACAACTTTATCGAACTTATAAGCTTCTGGCTAATTAACGAAACTAATGGATAGAGACAACTAATTCCCCTAATCAATTTAAATACTTACCTTTTATTTAATGTGAAATTTAATTACTCAAGAACTTTCATTCATAACTATTACTTAAAACAAAGAAAATTGTTAATTATCACTGGTTTATTATGTCGTGTATAAAAAGACCTGTTACTAGGGTTGTCTGAAGCAACTTTATTGTGCGGTGTGAGAAAAATTATTGGTGTTGCGGTGCGGTGGTGCGGTGCAAAAAAACTACGTTTTACGAACAACCCTACTACTTCTATTAAACAACAAAACAAATAACGATACAATACAACACATACACATCTACTGACATAACACAACTCTAACACGTACGTATTTTCCAATAGTATTTACCACCCCTTTTATATTAATAATAAATTTCATTGGCATACTATTAAAATTTGAAACAGTTATTTAAACTTAAATATTAAAAATCAAATTTGCAAATAAAATAAAAAATATGTAAGTCAGTGTTTTTTCAAACATTATTGTCACAATGCAAATAAGAGTAAAAAAAGAGCTAATATGTTTAATAAAAAACAAAAACAAAAAAAAAAACAAATAATTTCATACAAACATTAAATTAATTATAATTAACGCAAACAGTTTCTGATTAACGTAAATTTATACGATCTTTATATCACATGAATCTATATTATAATTAAAATAATATTAAAAAATTGTAATTATTTTTCGTTCACAATTATGTTTAGGAGATTATATATATATATATATGATATATATATAATATATACCTATATTATATATTATAAATATATATATATATATATATATATATATATATATATATATATATATATATATATATATATATATATATTCCACATCCACAACTGCTTAATTACTGTATGAAATAATTATAATTATATACATCAGGGGTGGTCAACGCTTTCGTATATACATATGCGCTAAATCTTTTTTGAATTAGTTGCAATGTGCAAAAACTGTTTATATTATATTATAGATATTATATATATAATATATATATATATATATTATATATATATATTATATTATATATATATACTCTATATATATAATATATATAATATATATATATATATATTATGCGAGAGCAAGGCACCCCTTGTGCTACGTGGGCGACGCAATGGTGGTGCATGGATTGAATGCGAGAGGCCAACTCCCCCGAGCATCTGACGTTATAGAACCTATAGAAAAGAGATAGTGCGCCAACGTCACGTCGCAGAGATTGAGAGGGTCAAGAGTTTGAAAGTAGGGGACAGTTTATTAGTCTCTTAGCTTTAAGGCCAGTTTTCTTTGATCAAATGTTAGTCATAAATTCTGCTGTCCTATTCACAGGTGAAACTTGGCGTGTAAACCACTTGGTTTATATTAAATATAATTAATATCCTAATTATAGTTATAATTAATTATCACTAATGATTTTAATTACATAATTTAATGAAAAAAAAAAACATTTACTTTCTTTTTCGAAATTATCCAGCTGCCCACTATCCATATTTTTCTTCGACTCTTTCACAAAATTTTAATTTATTATTAACTATCAAAAGAGTCTAATGATGTTGTACATACGAAACGGATGGACAACCTTAACATAGCAGACATGGGAATTTCCTTTATTTCTACTGAGGATTCTTTTAACAAACCTTAAAAATATTTAACATTTAAAATTTAAGTGATACTCAAATTAATGCCTTGATATGATTTATAAACATTCTTGTAGTAATAGCTTATATTATAGTAATGTAAAGAGATTTATACTTTTAAACGTGATATAATCTAGAATATATATATATATATATATATATATATATATATATATATATATATATATATATATATATAGATATATATATATAAATATAATATATATATAATATATATATATATATATATATATATATATATATATATATATATATATATATATATATATATATATATATATATATATATATATATATATATTCTGCTAAACAAATTTTAGGGAGAAACGTTTCAAAAGTATAAATTAAATACAGTATTAATTGCAACTTTTATTTATCCAAGGGGGATTAGACAAAATTTTTAGTTTTTACTGCTTAATGAATCCCAAGATTCTCAATAATAATTCAATAAACTCATTGCTAATTACCCTATAATTTATTCCTTTTGAAAGTTTTTGGTGAAAAGATAATTTAATAGAATTAAACCAAATTAATATTCAAAGTTCAGGATTTTCAAATTATTTTTGCAAAAATCGAAGCATATCAGGTTTTTCAGCTGAAAGTCAGTAATATTTTTAAAGAAATTGTAAGCCATAAGCATGGCTGAAGACGCTAAATGGAGGAAATCATAAAAACTTACTTGCAAAATCTGCAAGATATTTTTCTTTCGTCTCTTAAATTTAAGAAACATAGCGGCTATACTAGTAAACTAATAGAGTAGGTAGGTCTAAAACCATTTCAGTGGAAACACATGCTATTATATTATACTTGCATATAGGTAATTAATTAGAGAGCTGGGATGACAAACTAAAAGACCAGGCAGGTAGGAGTAATCAGGCCGGATCATCTGCCCTCCAAGTCATATTTATAGCCGGAGTTAAACTACTATGTTCAACAGTTAACACAAATCACGTACAAGTAATATAAACATTTTAAATACATATATATATATATATATATATATATATATATATATATGTGTATTAAGTATAATAATATTTATATTTTCTGATATTTACATAAAGCAAAAAAAATTAAAAAGATTATAAAAAAAAATTATAAAGTATAACAATTTTTAAATATATATATATATATATATCAGTACATAATATATATATATTTATATATATATATATATATATATATATATATTCTGTACGTGTGTTAAGGTCTTAATGTCTTATTTTGGAGGAAAAACGCAGCTTAAAAATGTAACAACTCTAAACACTTTAAGAGTTTATGGAGTCATAACCTTGGAAGAAAATGTTTTCGAAATCATTCGCTATAATGGACGAAGATGCATAATTTATTTGCCTTTTTTAATAATTTAATGTTAACAATTGCGACAACGCATACTACCTCATATATATATAATATATTATATATATATATATATAATATTGTATATATATATATATATATATATATATATATAATATATATCTATATATATATAATATATATATATATATATATATATATATATATATATTATATTATTAAAGTTCACCAACTCAGATATTATATAGTATATATATAATATATTATATATATATAATATATATATATATATATATATATATATATATATATATAATATATATATATAATATAATATATATATGATATATATATTATATATATATATAATTGTACTGTGTTTACATAAATTTTGAAAATAATAATTTCAAAGCAAGTCTCCCCTTAAAATCTTTATTCATCGTTTTAATAATAATTT
>JABUQX010136686.1:10000-12500 GCA_015478945.1 Trachelipus rathkii
GCAAGTGACAAAATAGTAAAAAGAGAGGCAAGTACATGAGGGAATACTACATTCAGTTGATCTGTGAATGTGTGGTGGATTTAAAGTCGCGATTTCAATATCCGTTTTTCTCGAAAAGGACGTTTTTTTTTTGTCACAAACACCCCTTTGTTTTTGACTCCCCTTAAATATGTATATAAGAGAAAGAGACAGACATCAGAATATAAAGAGAAAAAGGAAGAAAGAGAAAGAGAGAGGTGTCATTTATCTGTCATGTATTTCACACCAGAATAGACACGATTTGTTTAGAAATATTTCAAAACCTGAAATCCGAATACTTCTTTTGAAAATGAGAAGAGAGAGAGAGAGACGAGAGAGAGAGAGAGAGAGAGAGAGGAGAAGAGGAGAGAGAGAGAGAGAGAGAGAGAGAGAGAGAGAGTGATAAATAAAATAGAGAGAGAGAGAGAGAGAGAGAGAGAAAGGAAAGAGAAAGAGAAGAAGAAAGAGAAGAGAAAGAGAAAGGAGAGAGAAAGAGAAAGAGAAAAGAGAAAGAGAAAGAGAAAAGAAGAGAAAGAGAAAGAAAGAGAGAGAAAGAGAGAGAAAGAGAAAGAGAAAGAGAGAGAAAGAGAAAGAGAAAGAGAAGAGAAGAGAGAAAGAGAAAGAGAAAGAAGAGAGAAAGGAAAGAGAAAGAGAAGAGAGATAGAAGAGGAGAGGAGAGAGAGAGAAAAGAGAAAAAGAAAGAGAAAAGTGAAAAAAGAGAGTGAAAATGAGGAAGGGAGAGAGAGAGGGAGAGAGAGAGAGAGAGAGAGAGGAGAGAGAGGGGAGAGAGAGAGGAGGAGAAGAGAGAGAGTTTGGATAATGCGGATAAACGAATTCGCCATAACCTATAATGTCAATGATAAAAAGAAAATCTTCAAGTTTCGCGTCAGGGAGATGTAACACTGAATAATTCGAACTGACAAACTTACAAATGGCCAAAAAAAAATATTAATGTTTAATTAATATTTTTCAATATATATATATATATATATATATATATATATATAATATATATATATATATATATATTATGTATATATAATTATCTATAGAATGAATTAAATTATATATATATATATTTAATATTATATAATAAATTAAAAACAATAAAAACAATCAAATTAATTTATATATCATTATTACATATAATTGAATAATTTAATTATGATATTTTTTTATATATATTTTATATTACGTTTATATAAATTTGTATATATATAATATAATTAATAATATATATATACCAACTTTTATTAATAGGGCAATCTAGTTTTAAAATGCTCAATTTTTCGTAGTTTTTATAATATTTATGGTAGATGTCACCAACTTCCTCTTGCATATTGGGATTGTCGGCATTATTCTACCAACAAAAGCAAAAAGGTTATATTACAATCCTTGATTTATTAAATTAAATAATATAAAATATATATACTTATATATATATAGTCATATATACTATATTAATTAAAAACCTATAAAACAATTAAAAGATACTCTCTCTCCTAACTACCGTATCTACTGAAATTATTTTTACTTCTATCTGCAACGAGTAAACAATTTATATTCCATTCTTTTGGTTATCAGATTAGTCACTTATAGTACACTGTTCTTATCTTTAATGTTATTATTTATTTAATATAGTTAATTAGTATAATTGCTCCTCTCAATTATATATTTAATTAATTAATTTATATATATATATATTATATCATTATATAAACTGGACTAATTTACATAAAGATTGATGTGCATAATGTATAGCAGCATATATAGTATTAGGATTTAATTGTCTTCCCATTGATGCTATGGATTTGAGTAATTCTATTTAGATTTAAATATTATATTATATATAATATAATATATATATTATAAATATATAATAATATATATTATATTAATATTAATCTATATTAATATTAATATTAAAATCAACATAATTAAAATGTTTAATTTACCCTAAGTTGGTGAGTTTATATTTATTTAAATTAATAAATTATATAAATATTATATAGATATATTATAATAATATAATAATATTATATATTTAAATATGCTCAAATACTAGATTTAATTGATAAACTATAGAGAACGTGTAGGATCCTAATCTGTTAAAAACAAAATTTAAATATTTTTGGAATCAAAAAGTACCGAAAATATTCACTTAGGAATTTATATATAGGGATTTACCTATATTATTTTATTTTTATTTTTTTTTTATTATTTTTTTATTATTTTATTTTTTATTGTTTTTATATATACTCATTAATTATATATATATATAACATATCTAGAAATATAATGAGTATTACAGTATAATAACTCATAAAAATTACTTATTAGTTTTTTGAGAGAAGTTAAAATATATATTTATTCTTTTTTTATTATTATTATTATATAAAAAAATAAAAAAACTTAAATTAGTGAAATACCTATATAGGGTATATTACCTATAATAGCTAAAAAGAGATGAGCAGTTATGAAG
>JABUQX010136686.1:17500-19982 GCA_015478945.1 Trachelipus rathkii
TGCAATTTTTATTATTATTATTATTATTATTATTATTATTATTATTATTATTATTATTATTATTATTATTATTATTATTATTATTATTATTATTATTATTATTATTCTCGGAACATTAGTGGATGCATCGAGTGAGCACAATAGACCTGGGGGGAAGGGGGGTTGATAATACATTTCTTGGAAAGGTAGCTTCGAATGATTATCGCCTTGGGAACTCTCCCGCAGCCACTAATTCTCTCTCCAAATTGGCAAACCTACCCACTACTTTAAATACTATGTATTGGGACATGTCGACACTTAATTGAGAATGAATGTTTTTCCCAAATCTCTCCAACGTTACATCAATCTTCTGAACTTCCTAACAGTATCCCTCTACCTTTAATAACCTAGTGACTAGTGTGACTACTTCTACAGTGACTAGTGTGACTACTTTCTAAGGTCTCATTATTTTCCTATCCAGCTGCTCCCAGTTTTCAGAAAATCTCTCATGTTCACTCCGGTAGGCACACTGGTATTCTGCAGCAAAACTCTCCCTACTTCTATTATTATTATCCCTACTCCCGTTAGCTAACCAACCCTCTTTCAATCACCGTGCGTCGGGATATGTCCACATTTAACTAGGAATGAATGTTTTTCCCAACTCTGTGGTTTACATACAATCATCTACAATTTTTCCATAAGTTATATATATATATATATATATATATATATATATATATATATATATATATATATATATATATATATATACACATAACACTTCACATATATATATATATATATATATATGTATATATATATATATATATATATATATATATATACTCGTGTATATAAAAGGCGCGTATTTTTAATTATATTTTGGGTTCAAGCCTCACCCAAAAAATGATCTAAGTGTTCATTTTTTATTCGAGTACATAATCCTGAATACATACATACATACTCTCCCCTTCATAATATATATATATATATATATATATATATATATATATATATATATATATATATATATATATATATATATATATATATATATATATATATATATATATATATATATATATATATATATACATATATATATATATATATATATATCATTCATACATTTAATAATCTTTCCAATGAATAAATCCATCAAAGAAAATTGGAAATCTTGTCAACTGACATATAATACTATCCATTGTCACGTTCACTGACCCGTTCCATTCCTTATTTTCGAACCGTTAAACAATGGTCTCAGGCTCTCTTTATCTTTACCAACAAAGCCATCAAAAAGGAACTTAAAAGGCAACTTTCAATTTTGTAATCAAAACTAATACTAAATCAAAACTTTGCTTAATGTCAAAAGTCAAAAAATATTCTACATTATATATATATATATATATATATATATATATATATATATATATATATATATATATATATATATATATATATATATACTATATATATATATATGCTGCTGCTGCTCACTGCTCTTCACTGCATATATATATATATATATATATATATATATATATATATATATATATATATCCATGAAAGTGTGTTCTCTCTCTCCAGAGTTCAAACCTAGTTAAGGGGTTCAAGAATAGAGTCCATCGCTTAACCAGTACTCCATCAATGAAGAATGGTTTTGGTGAAGATGGACTTGGTTCTCGAACAGAGAGCGCCGGTTCGAGACCCCAAAGAGAACGATTTTCTTCTACACCATTATATATATATATATATATATATATATATATATATATATATATCTCTTATATATATATATATATATACCTTATATATATATATATATATATATATATATATATATATATATATATATATATATATATATATATATATATATATATAACCTATATATATATATTACTCTAGATAAGTTTGAAGAAGGATTTCACACAAACTTCCCTGGTCAACTTTAATATTGGTCTCAAAAACGCGACAGTAAAACAAATTCATTGCCAAAGTTTTAATAATTTATTTCAATTACAATAATTGAAAAAACGTAGAAAAACATGTTCGGAACTTGGACCTTTTTACAGCTGCTGCAATCGAGGAAGAGTTACTTTTTCATACAAAAATCCATATATATATATATATATATATATGTAAAAGTAATTCACGTTAAATACATATATAACAATATACTTTATATATAACTATATATATATATATATATATATATATATATATATATATATATATATATGTAAAGTAATTCACGTTAAATACATTAACAAAATACAAAAACAACGATAACAAAACAATTATTATTACTAATACTATTACATTACTACTATTACAATAATAATAAATAATAATAATAATAATAATAATAATAATAATAATAATAATAATAATAATAACTAATAATAATAATAATAATAATAATAATAATAATAATAATCTACTCTTAAAATCCCCAGGAACCAAATGCAGATCGGCTTAATTATGGAACTATATAAAAAAT
>JABUQX010136687.1:0-20000 GCA_015478945.1 Trachelipus rathkii
GCATTGAGGTGAATCCCCTGCGGTGTGATTTGTTACAAAGGGAACAGAAAGGGTTAAAAAGGACACTCTTTTTAGTCAGGTGCATTCATCTTTCACAGTGGTAACACACTATTTCCTGTGCATGGGAAATGTTGGAGTATGATTGAATTTTCTTTGATTGGTTTGGGGATAAATTTTTTTATTATTTGCAGTGGGTCTTTGCGCCTGGTTATTGGGAAAGTTGTTTGGTTTATAAGTTGGGGTTTGTGCCTTATTTAAATGAACATTAGCTACAGTAAGGGTTTTTCGCAGGGGGTCGTTAAGTCTACCTTCTGATTTTTGTAAGTATTTGCTGACTTGAGAGGAAACAGGGAGTTTATATTCATAATGTTTTTGAAAGTCTGCTCTCAGTTTCTCAGGTTTTTCTGGTAACAAATTATATATATGGGAAATGGTTAAAGCATTTACTATTTTTGTAGTGGGCTGTAAGTTGTTGTCTAATTGGGCAATGGTAGTGAAAAAGTCCTCGTGAAGACTGTTTAAATTTAAAATGGCAGAAGAGAGAGGGTCAGATTCGTTCCATCGGAACTTATAAATTCTAGTCATGGCTTGGAATAAGTTGAGGGGTTCATCAGGGAAAATATATTCTTGGAGGACTTTGAGAAATTCCTCCAAGGTGGATTTTTCAAATTCATTTTGTTTTGCGTTGAGGATTTTCCTAACCTCTGCATTAGGGTCGTTGGTGATCTGTGTCATGGCCTGAGCTAATTTAGCTGGTTCTGTTTGGCAGTTTTTGAGAGTAATGTTCTCATTCAAATTATTCTTCCATTGAGTTGGGGTCGGACCTATCCAGACTCCATTGATTCGCCCAGTCAATAAGAGTTCAGGGTTAGTGACCTGAGCAATGGTGGTGATGGTTTGTATGGCCTGTGTAGATGCAGGCGTAGAGGTGCCCACGTCATCACCAGTTCCATTTGTCATTTTGGAAAGTGTGAGTGTAAGTTAAGAATAAAAAAAAAAGTTCACGTACCTTTATGCGACCTTCACCTATCGCTCTTGTGCCGATTTTACAGTTGGCGTGGTGGTACTTTCAAGAATGACAAGGGACGCGCCAGTTTTAAAGTCGCCCGTTTTCTTCTTCAGGTTACCGCAAATGTCGCCAGTTTTAAAAACCTCTTGGTAGGTAATTTAAATTAAAGGCCAAACGTATACACTCGGTATTTTATTCACGCTGTAGTGGAATGCGCCACTTCTACAAAATTTTAAATTTAATCGTCGCGATTAGATTTAAAGACGAATCGATATACTAATTGTTGATAAAATTATTATTTGACGTGCATGGGAAAAAAAAAATATTTAGTAGACTATTATTTTACTCTCACAATTATAAGGAAGAACTAAAACACTTGAAAGTATAGTTCATCATGAAAAATTCAAACAAAATCAAAGCATGATACCAACTATATATAATTTACTAAAGATAAATTATTTCTCATCGCTATATTACAGTGATGTAAGATGTTCTATAATAATATATTATACATAATGTAAATGTATTACTGAGATATTTAGTTAGGTATATGTAGGAACGTTATAATTATATTCCATATTTATTATATATTCTGTATTTATATCTATAATTCATAATATTAACATACGATTGTATTTATCAAAAGATTCTTATTAAATCTTAATACGTATATTATATATATATATATTATATTATATATATTATATAATAATAATTATATGATAATTTATTTATATTATAATATATATTATTATATAGGAGTATGATAGCCTTAGTATCTATGTTGTATCAGAGAAGTTCATAGGACGTATTTAGATGTAATAGATATTAGTATCTAACTTATCTATAAATATATCTAAATCTAATCAAAATAATATCGGAGGATTATAGGAAGATGATAATAAATCATGTAGATATGATAATCTATAATTATTAATTTATCTATATATATAAATATCTATATATATAATCTACGTATCTCTTCAACAGCTAATATAACATAATCAATGATATATACTACAGGCCCCACTAATATAGATTAAACATTTCGCAGAACAACTTGAAGAACGACATTGAATGATATAGTGGGCTGTCTGTCTCATACTATTCAATAACTCTGAGCGGGGAGAAAATACTATCCGGATAAATTGATAAATTAAAGAATAACAAATCCTTACTACTCACCGAGCGTGGCAGACTAAAAATAATGTAACAATAATAGGTAGAATATGCATGAAAGGCTGGCACTAGTATAGTCGGCGGGGTCATCTTTTAAAAATGAAAATAAACAGAATAGAAACATCGATCAAAATGTCCGATACTCAGTCTATAACAAGCAATGTAAAATATATGCCAACCCCAAGGAATATAGGGTCACAATCTTTAAATGAAAAATACGAATAATATGTGTATTACAATATGTAGAAAATTTTTGCTGGAATCTTTAATAATTTTTTTATCTTAAGTTTTTGTAACATAAAGTCTTATTCATCATTAAACTGGACACAATTATTCTCCATATTAATTAATGTTCCATAACCGAATGCTTTAATACATAACAATTTTATGGATTTTTGAGGACTTTAGACGATAGGAAATAGTAGGTATTATTAAACGGGTTTAATAACGTTTAGGTGCCTTAATAAATACTAAATTATTATCTATCTATATATTATTATATATTATTATATTATCATTAATTTAATTATTAAACTTATTTATTTTATCTTTGTTATTTTTTTGTTTCTTATAATTTTGATTTATATAAATTTATATTAATGTTCACTTTTATGAATCTCAGTATCATCCATCGTATGATAAATTGCTAATGAAATAGTGTGGTATTTACTTTTATTACGCAAAATATATTCGACATCTTTGACATAATTTCTCATGTATTATTATATTATTGATGCCCTTATTGTTCTAAATTAATTATTATTTTAATTTGTTATTTCACATTTATTTTTATTATAAAATTCTATCATGACTCGATTATTGATAATTATTAATTAATTATTATGTAATTAATTATATAATTGGAATAAATGGCATTGTTAATTATAACATTTCTTCTCCCTTACCTTACTTAATTATAATATTTTTATATAATTATATATTAATATTTATAATATTATATAACATTTTAGTATATTATATATTTTTTAATAATTCTTTGAGTATTGTTAATATTTTTATTATTCTTATATAAACTTATCTTATTATATAAGTTATTATAGATTATTTAACCCTATCTAGATATAACTGCCGCATTACAATATTAATTAATAAGATTATCAATCACCAAATCAAGATATATTATGTATATAATATTAATTATTATATAAGAGGACTTTATTCTCTCATATTATGGGTTAAAGGTGAATCTCGTTATAGTAGGCCCTAGAGGGTGGGGGTATATGTACCATATAATATAGTGCCCAACAATCCCGATTGCCTTCATTAACACTATGACCATATCAACTCTCACGATTAATAATATATCTAACACCTTCACCACCTACGTCATACAGTGAGATTATAACTCCACCATCCCGCGAGTAGCACTACCCTCACACTGATTTTAAGTAATAATAATAATCCACACATTTCCCCACTAGATTACACTCACCACAATAAATGGATCGTGAATAATAACCTCCTTCACCATATTCTTTTCATCCTGCACTATATGAATTAACTCCTATATTATGGAATACCAATCCCTTCAAATATTTATAATACATCCGTATTTCAATCCACACATAGACATCCATCATTCAAAGTCCATAATAAATAAATCAATATATTCTACATGAAAATCAGTCCTCAACTTCGCACACGTTAATAGATCTCGGTCAGCACGCGCCACGCATCTTATCAGCACACAACATCGACACACGCCGTCAAGCACGTCACACACATATCGCTACGCCACATAAGTCGTATACTCTACACTCTAACTATACCTATCACATTACCACTCCACCCTCCTTAGCTTCACACATCTACTTTATTGGTATGATCCTCCCCTTACACATACGTTAATCCAAATTCGACCATCTCTAATCACTCACCACACTACTAACTATCATTATACCTACTTACGCACGAGCGACTACATCCCACTATCACACACGAGCACATTAAGACTCGCTCACACTCACACTCATATATCAATATCGATACTACACACAATCGAAAGTCATAATCAGCACTCAATTTATGTTACGCTTTTCATTTATTATCAGCTATTATCAATAGTACGTGCTTCCACCATGTCTATATCAACTACATAGCTATTTAACATCTTATCAAAACACTTTTAATGTAACCTCTTTCATCTTACCACGTAGGTGAGACTTTATTATTTGAAGCCTAGAAAATGGCCGCTCTATGCTGACTTGTGGTGAATAAAAACCCTTAATTTCCAGGAGGATATCTTGACATATGAGCAAGATTAAACCTATCAATAATAATGGTCAGTATTTTTTTACATTTACTTATTTAACTTTCCACCACATGCTTGAACAGAGACTGCATTCGTAGAGCAGTTGTACTCGGACCTTGGAGCTCTGGCATACTCAATCTTTCGGCACACATTGCTATTTCTGGATGCGCTGTAATGTATTTATATTTCGCCCTCCACAATCCTTTATCACAGGTTTCTCGCACATGGACTTGGGTTCTTCCATTCACTCAGTTGATATGAGGATGTCATTATTTTAGATGAGGTGCCTTACACTCCAACTCCGGTTCTTTTATGCCATTTTTTATTACTCACCTTTGCACTCCACCAGCACCATTCACCAGACTGTGCTTTTCGCAGCGCACACAACCTTGGTACACACCGCTCTATTTGACATCCATTAACTTATTACAATATATTTTATTTGTTGTTTCCCTTTTCTTTCTTCTTAATTTTTTTCTTTGTAACACCACAATTAGTCATTTAAAACATTTATTACTGTGACTCCTTTTCGACTTTTTACAACCTTTAATAAATCATCAGTAAATTTTTGAGACATACTTGGCTTATGCCATCTTTGTAATACGACAGTACCTATCTCAACATTTTCCCGCGAAAAAAAATCGAAGCATTATAAATGGCTTCTGCTGCTGAATTTGAGCCACAGTGTAAATTATATTTAATAAAAAAAAAAGCACAAGTTAATATCTATTACGTAGAAAAAATCGAGTTATTGAATTATTAACGGGGGTAATCGAAAAAATGCATTTTTGTAGAATGAGTCGCCATATTAATATAAATTATTTGTTTTGTATGAGATATATTCAATATCTTTGAGTAATTTTACGAAAGTATATAAGAAAAAAACAAAACCAAAAGAAATTAGTGGAGGCGCGCGTGAGAACAATTCTCATCCGTTACGTAGGGAAAAATAAAATACTACAGTGAGATTTTCGATATTTGTATATGATAGTGAGATTGTTCATAATCCTATAACGAAAACATTAAGATATTAAAGAGAACATTATTTTAATACGAAATCTAATTAAAACTATTAAAATCAAAGGATTTAATTAAAAAGATCAATAAAGTTTCTAAGCTGATAATATAAGTATATGATATAATATATATATATCATATATCTATACTATATATATATTTAATATATATTAAAAATTAATAATTAATATTATCCATAGCTCGGCTTTTAATAATATAATTATACATACGATTATTATAGAGTATCTACTATTCGTACTAAGCCTCTATATATATAATACGAGGCTTTATCTATTAATTAGAAACAGTGATTTATATATACGCAGGTACTAATATCTATTAATATAATTTGGTACTCAAGACTATAGGTCATATAAATACTCTTCACAAGTTAACTACTTATAGTCGTTTTACACAAGTCGGTTATTAATATATAGTATATATTATATATATTAATTCATCTATCTATATATTATATATCTCTCTTAATATCTATATCTCTTCTAATCTATATACCGGCGTCAGCCCTCTCATAATAATTAATTTAAATATATTATCTATATTATATATTTATATCATATGCTAATAATATCTATTAAATATTATATATATATATATATATATTAATTTATATAATTAATTAATAGTATATATATATTAATATAATATAATAAATATATATATGTTAATATTATAATCTAGTTTTTATATATCTATATTATTTATATATATATATTATAGTATATATATATATTATAATATATATATATATTATATAATTATTATATATATTAATATATTATATTATATTTAATATATATAATAACATTATATATATTAATATTAGATATATATATATATATAATAATATTATTATGTAATATATATAATATATATATATATATATTATTATATATATTAAGTTATTATATATATATATATATATAGTATCTATAATATATATAATTATCTATATATATATATATAATTTACAGTATAGGCCACTATATTGATATATATATTAATATATATAATTAATATATATATATATATAATATATATATTTAATAATATATATATATATATATATATATATTATATATATATATTATTAAACAAATATATATATATATTCATAATAATATATATATAATTATATATAAATTATTAATATAATATATATATTAATTAATATTATAATATATATATATAATTCCACCTCTTCACTATCATATTATATATTAATCCTATTATATCACCTATCTTAACATATATCATCATATATACATATCATTTATATAATTATTATATATTATATATATCATATTATATATATAGTCTCATATAAAATTATATTTAAATCATATTCTCTTATAATATATTAAATAGTATAATAGATATTATATATATTATATTATATTAATATAATTAATATATCTATATATATAACTTATATATATATATAATATATTATATATATATATAATTATTACATATATATTATACATATTTAAAATATATATATTATATATATAATATATATATTATAATATATATTAATATATATAACTATATATATATATATTAATATCTATATTATTAATTATTAATATATAATATATATCATATATAATATAATATATTCATATATATATTCGCATACCATACCCCTACTAATATTTAGTATCCTATATCATATATACTATATCTATATCTTCGTCTACGGGAAACACATACTCGAACTGCCGAAGAAACGGTTTAACTTTGGAATCGAAATTTAGGAAAAAGGTGTTATTATTGGGAACAACGCAGAGAGAAGAACAAAAGGTTACTATCGATGAAATTTAAGAGGAATAAGCCTGGCAAAAGTTATCAAGTGAGGAGTAAATAGAAAGATTATTTAGAAACCCGTATTGAACGGTAAGTGAAAATAGAAGTGAAATTATAGCCGTTTTCGTTTTAGCATTTTGTCTTACGCTCGATAAGACAAATTCTTACGCATTTTAAGAACGGTTTCGTGCCAAAACGACCGCGAATGAATTCTATATTCTTATGAACTTGTTTACAAACATTACATAACTCAGCTGTTGTTATGATTGACTTCAAGGATTTGGAGGGTATTATTATAAAAATGAAGAATAATGATGATGTTTCAGAATATTTAAATTTTTGAAGGAATTAAAAAAAAGGAGGAGAGATTATTGCTTGCCCTTTCTTCCTTACTCCTAAGATAAATTTTCGAGGGTTTTTTAATATATATATTAATATAATATATATATTAATATATATATTTATATATAATTATATATATTATATATATATATATTTACAAATATAGAATATTTCATGGGTCATATATATATATATATATATATATATATATATAATATATATTAATATATAATATATATATTATATTATATATTATTATATATATATATATATATATATATTAGTATCATATTTATATATAAATTATATAATATATATTAATTATATATAATATATATATATATTATATATATATATATATATATATTAATATATATATAGTATATATATATATATAGTATATATATATTATATATATATATAATATATGGACAAAGGTTACTTAACGCCCACACGGAACGGGAGGTGGGATAAGAAAAAAATTTTCACAGGTAGCATCTATGATACATAAGTAGATGTTCTAGGGGCGAAATGATTTTTTTTAACCTGTTGCTAGGAGTGAAATTAGGTTGTTAGTTTACTTAGGTCAGTCAGCCGTCTAGTAAAAAAAAAAAATTTCTTTCGCCACTAAAACATCTTTATTTTTTTGGCCTTGTGGAAAATTTTTTTTCATGGGGTTTCGTTCCGTGTGGGTGTTAAGTAACTTTTACCATATATCGTATATATATATATATATATATAGTATATATATATTATTATATATATATATATATATTAATTATATATTATATATTATATATATCTATAGTATATATATATATTAATATATATATATTAGGGATGTACCCGATACCAGAAAAGCAGGCCGATAACCGAACCGATACGAACTACTCTTTTTTTAGGTGCCAGATAACCTGATACGTGATACAACACCGATACTTTTAATTAATATATAAATACAACAGTACATAAGATACGATACTTTGTTGCACTGCTAGGCAACTCCAAGATGCTTTCCTGTACCAACATACTTGTCATTTATATTTCATATTTAGTTGTGCCCAAGTATATTCTATTTTATAAATTAAAATAGTACCTTAAGGAATAATATTACAAATATAATATTAATAACTTTTTTTACGTTTGTGTTTATTTAAAAAATCTTCCTTTTCCATTTTCAAGTAAGTATAAACAAAAGTTTAGGCTATTACCTTTTATGTTTTAACATGATTACAATTTACAAAGAAGATTCTTTAACTAGCTACAATATAAAGAATAACAATAATGAAAGAAGACCTCAATTAATCAGCCGAAAAGTTTAAAATAAAAAAACGCTATTACTCAAACATGACATAAATAAAATACTCCTTTAAGATAGATATCATTCAAATACTTCAAATTCAAAATTCACAAATTGTGATGCAAAAACATTCAGCTTTATGTTAATCTGGCGAGAGACTGTTCCTTTGTGGGGGGTTTACATTCCTACCTAACCTTCACTATAAATACGGTCTCTCTCGACTGATGAAGGAGTGCTGATAATTATTTGGCCTGCAAGCACTGATAATAATGAAATCCTTGGCCCATTTTCATGCCACCGCAAGAAAGGATTCTCTTCTGGTAGGCATGCATCTCATGTTTTTCGTAGAGCCTCATCCTCTTTCACAGACTGCAAATACAGACTGCAAATTTGAATCATCTTTGCTCCTTGATGACTGTCTCTTCAGTTTTAACGCATGAGGTTCCCTGGTGTGATTCCTTTGAAGGTGAATGAGATGTCAATTCAAATTTCGGCATGAACTTATCAAAGTCTAACATATCCAAATCCTCATCTTCAGTAGGTTTATTCTGCTGAAAAAGCCACCATCGTCACTATCAATGCTGTTGCCAGGGTTGCAGATAAGGCGGCTTCCATTCTTTGTCTTCGCTTTTTTTTTTTTTTTTTTTTTTTTTTTTTTTTTTTTTTTTTTTTTTTTTTTTTTTTTTTGTAAGCGATGAAGCTCTCGGTTATGCTATTTTAATGCATTCTAGAAGTGGTTCACCGTCGTAGGTGCCATTCTTGTGGGGTTTCAGCTAGCTTAGGAAATTCCTTATTAGAACCTTTTTATTTATTTATTTTTTACAAGTTGTCACCTCGCTCACGGGCAGAACCCTATTCATGGAGGGGGTGTTGAACGCCTCCAAAAAAGCCATCTAAACTACCGCAAATTAAGCAAGATGTGCGCAGCAGACGCAGGCCCTTTTTTAAAGTGAGGGAAATTAAATTGCGTAGGAAACACAGATGATGGGAAGCGAATTCCACCACAGAACTGAGGTGGCAGAAAGAAAGAAGCAACCGCAGCGGAACCAGTCTGGGAGTTAATAACATCACAAACACAAAAACTCATGTGCCGACACATCACCCTCTGTGCTTTACGAGGGCGTCGGGTAAAGGTGGTGGTAACTCGAGGTGGATAGTTCCGCTCGAGCACTTGCCTCTACAGTACCTATAAAAAAGGGATAACAAGCACCAACATTCGCTCGCGCAGCAAATATAAAGTGTCAAGTGAACTAGAAAGTACAGGACAGTTATAAAGTCTTTTGGCCTTTGACTCGCCCTAACAAAAGCCGCATGAAACCAGAGCCCCGCCCGCCCAGTATGAAAGCGTACTTCCCCATACAAGGGCGGTGAGACCCTTGTTATAGGTGGAGTATGAGCAAGAGGAAAAAAAGTCTCGCATTTCTAAACAAGAACTCCCAGTGCTTCTTTGAGGCCCGGCCCTAGCAACCGTTGGTGATGTGAGGTTTCCAAGAACATTTTTTTTGTTTATGTTAAGGCCAAGGATGTTATATTGTCACAGGAAGAGACGAGAGAACCGTCCAAAGAGAAAAATTAAGTGTCTTAGAGAGAGAGATTTTCGTAGAAGTTGGGGTTTCTAAATGAATTACAAATTCACAACGCTTGAGGACAGACCCTCAACCCCGAATTCATCCAAATCAGCCGAAGAATTAGAGATCGGAAAAGATTGAAGAGAGAAGCAAATTCTAAGAAAGTAAAAGAGGGACATGAATTGATATGAGGTTGAAGAATGAAGGGTCAAGTCATCGACATTGAGTGGATTAGAGTTAGATGTGGCAGGTGAGCAAGATCCTTGATGAAACAGGATACAAGTAGGAGATAAAACAGAACCCCTGAGGAACACTGCACATCTGACAGAAAAGAAGAGTCGCCCATCACAACAACGGAACATTGAGCGATCTGAAAGTAAAAAGCTAGGACATAGTCAAGCAAAGATAGAAGAAGGACACCCAAAGGAGGGGAACTTGGAGAGCAGTGACGCGTGCCATACGGTCAAAGTGCTTTGGATATGTCAAGCGACACCACCAAGTCTTTTCCGTAGTTCCTAAGGGGCGGAAAAACCTAATCCTGTTAAAATCGGAAAGTATAATCGCAGTAGATTCGAGCAACGAAAGCCATACTGGTAATCCAGAAGAGGGAAGACAGATTCCAGAGCATCTAGAAGTGAGGAGTTGAGAAGGGTTCAAGATTTAGGAAGAATAAAGTGAGAGCTAATAGGGGGATAGTTAGACAAGGATCAGAGCAGCAATCATTTTTTCGGAATAGGTTGGACATATGCGGCACTTCCAACACTGAGGGAAAGTACTAGTATTGAGGGCATAGAGAATATATTTGAACGAGGGGGGGTCAGCACGGAGCACACTTCCTCAAAGACCGGGAGGAATGCCATCCGGGCCACCCGATTTCCTAACGTTCATAGATTTCAGGAACACATGCTGCACCCCATCAAATGAAATGACAGGTAAAGGGATATGGACACCTGAGAGGAGAAGGAGGAGGAAGAGGAATACCACGAACTCGTCCTGGGTTGAATTAAAGGAAAATAGGAGGCAAGAGATGATTGGGCCTTTCAGTTTGGAGTATTAACAACGAATCATCAGAGCGAAAAGAGGAGTAAAGGATGATTTACCAGAAGTTGTTTAGAGAGTTTTTGGGCAGAGGCCAGAAGAGATTTTGTCTAGTAAGGGAGAACCAAGGAGGTCAGCGCATTTTTGTTTAATGAAAGCCCGCTTTGCTCGTCGAAAGTATCCCTGCACGATTTCTAGCTGAATGAAAATTGGCAGAAGTGATAGGAGAACGAGAATTTTCCACCCCCGATTAAGCATTGTCTCTAGCCTGATTGGCCAGGGACAAGCACGTCGAAACCATGGATTTTGAGGAGACAAAGATTTAGTTGAAGGAGGAATGAACCTGCTCATCCCGTTGAACAATTACAGTTCCACTTATCGGCAGAATCTGAAGCGTCGTAAGAGTCAAAGCAGTCACTTCAATATAGTTAGCGTAGAAGCAACCAATGCCCCCCAATCGGCCGATCAAAGTGCCAGAAAACGCATAGGGCAGGATGGCGATGTTGGAGAGAAAGTATTAAAAAATTGAATTATAAGGTTGTGGTCAGATTTCCGATAGGGCGAAGGTGGTCGTATTTATAGAGAGCCAAGACCTCACGTGGTGAACATATGACAAGTTGTTCAAGAATCGGTTGGGACGATCCGGAATGTGTGTAGGTTATTTAATCAGTTGCTCCAGACCGTTGAGAATACTGAATGATTCGGCTTCCTCCCCACTACTCGGTACGAGGAACACCCAATTCAGTTTTTGTGTGATTGTAAATCCCCTTAATATGAGGCCTTGCAATTTCGACATGCGAAAGATGATACAGGTCTCGTGAAAGTAGTAAGGTTATCAAAAAAGCGCATGAAAATCTGTTTCTGTTTAGAAGAACTAGCAGAAGCAATAAGACTATTGCAAGAGAAGGAGAAAGATTTTAAGCCACAGAACATCGAAGTTAGGAGATTCGAGATTCTCGAGACGTGTTATAGGCAGGGCTGCGGAGTCGGAGTCGGAGTCGTGGAGTCGGAGTCGTGGAGTCGTGCAATTTTCCCGGAGTGGGAGTCGGAGTCGGAGTCGAAAACTCTTTGCAAGTGGAGTCGCGAGTCGGAGTGAGTCGAAGATTCCTGTGTAAGTGGAGGTCCGGAGCGGAGTGTCGGAGTCGGAGTTCGAAGATTCCCGTGTAACGTGGGAGTTCGGAGGTCGGAGTCGGAGTCGAAAATTTAGAGACTGATTATTATTTATTAATTATTATTATTATAATAATTCTTATTATTATTATTATTCTAAGTTATTATTATTATTATTATTATTATTATTATTATTATTATTATTATTATTATTATTATTATTATTATTATTATTATTATTATTATTATTATTATTATTATTTTATAAAAGTTTTTGATTTTATTTCCAACGTTCTAAAATATTATTTTTGTACATAATTTATTTCTTTAAATGCATTTGAAAAAGATAAATGAATAGAAAAAAAATTTACACTAGATTCCCGAGCATTTCGTCCTCTAATTGAGTTATAGTAAGAGGATGAGTTTCTCTTTGTAATGCGAATTAGTTTTGAATTGATATCCTAATAAGTAAATCAAATGATATTGGAGTCTGACTGATAAATACTAAAATTTTATGTTAAGGTCTGGTTGCGTGTTTTGATGTAGAAAGCCTCCGCAATTTTTAAGTTTCTGGACTTCAACACGATCCGTATACATATTGGTGAAGGTTTAAGAATATACTAATAGTTGAATTTGACCCATGTGCCGTATTGAAATGTTCAAAGATTTTGCGCTGGACTGTAGAGATGTTGATATGCCTGTCCGACAAACTATTCTTCGTGTAACCAATATATGTCGACGTACATTCTAACTCAGGGCAGTTAAATTGGTACAAAACGTGATGGTTGTCGGGCAAAGCATCTCTTGTGTTAAAGGAAGATGACAGTTGTTTTTACTTATGGATATTTTGACTTTAATTTTTGAGGTGTCTTAGTTTTTGGAGGTGAGAATTCAAAATATTAAGAAGGCACTTCTCTTCCTTATTGACAAATATAATTGGAAGTTTTGAAGAAGAAAATTATTATCGATTTTTCTGATTATTTTTACTTTCTTTTATTATATAATTTTTGAAAGGGTTTTATTAATTAAATTTTCAACTGAATATGTGGATGATACAGTTAATTTAAATTTTACTTAATGGGGCAAATTTCTTCATCAAAAGTTTTCCCAAGTTGAACATAGGGTTGTAATGCTCGTAAACTCAATTTTAACGATAGATTCTTTGTAAATACTCGGTGAATAGGATCCATAGTTCATATACAGAACCATTATCAGTAGGTTTGACATGTATGTCTGTAGATAATGAAGCCGTCAGAATAAACATTGATTTTGATGTCTAATAAAAACAGATAGCATTATTAACTTAAGTTTCGTATGTGATTTTAAGCATGACAACTCTCGAATTCTATTGATGAACTGATTGGTATAATGATCTATGTTCCTAAAAATAGTGGGGGTGTCGTCGACATACCTTATGTAAATATACGGGGTTAAAAGTCGTTTTTTACGAAGGATTTTTGTTTTTCCCAAGATTGGACATATAGAAGTCAGCAAATGTAGGTCCAAGTGGTCAGCCATCGGCAGTTTCATCCAGTTTGTAGATATATTGTTTTCTTTTAAATTAAAAAGGCTGTTTGATTACCAAAATTCATAAAAGGTTCCTCTATGTTTGTTCTTATATATCTTGGCTGGGGGTAGGTTATTTGAGTGAAACACTTCGTTAATATTAATGTCAATCGTAACAAGAACCGGTACATTTATGAACAAAGATTCTACATCAAGTGGCGAATATATTAAGTGCTTCAAGTTTTAAGTTTATAATTTACATAATGTTTCATTATTTGATTAAAACTATGGAAGAGTTATTAAGATATGGTCGGAAAATGCTGTTCAGATATTGGGCAATTTCGTGTGTAACCGTTCCGCAAATAGATATTACAGGTCTCAAAAGTGAATTTTCTGAGTCTTTTGTGTATTTTAGCATCCATTTTATATATATATATATATATATATATAATTATATATATATATTTATATTATATATTATTTTTTAATATTATATATAACATATATAAATATATATATATATATTATATATTATATAATATATATATATATATATATTATATATTATCTATTAATAAACAGCAGTTCTTTTAATTTTGTTAATATATTTTTCTTTGTTTTTTATTTCATCAAGCGATTCTCTAATGCTTATTATTATTTATTATTATTAATTATTAAGTATTGTTTTATTTTCACTGATTATTATTATTATATTATATTATTATATTATTATTTTATTATTTTATTTTATTATCTTAATTATTATTATTATTATTATTTTTTATTATTATCATTATTATTATTATTATTATTATTATTATTATTTTATATTATTGATTATATTATTATTATTTTATTATTATTATTATTATTTATTTATTGAAACGGAAAGTATGCCCCTTCCCTCCCAAATGACTAGGTAATAATGGAAAAAATAAAAATAATTTGCAGTAAGATTACGTTATACTTCTGTTTTACACATTTCTGAAATATAGTTTGTTTTGTCATGTGTTGCGCGCTGCCCCTCCTCCAACGTCTTTAACCGGTATCTTTAACTATAATATCATTTGGAGATTAGATTCATTGGAACGTGATATATTTTTATTCTGAAAGCAAGCAAAAAAATTTGTTGAAAACAAAAAAAAGTGTTTTTAATGTACTCTGTAAGCACAAATCTGAGTCAGAGTCGAAATTTTGAATTGGACTGTCGGAGTCGGGAGTCGAAAATTTTTGTTTTAAGTGAGTCGGAGTCGGAGTCGGATCGAAAATTTTGTTTAAGTGGAGTCGAGTCGGAGTCGGATCGAAAATTTTTGAAAAGGCTGGAGTCGGAGTCGGAGTCGGAGTCGAAAATCAAATTTGAATTGATGGAGTCGGAGTTCGGAGTCGGAGGGTCAGAGAAGAAGTTTTTAATTTTACGGACTCGCGCAGCCCTGGTTGATAGGAATGTTATATTTACATAGCACATCTCCCCCTTCAGACGGAAATTTAAAATAAGTATAGATGGAGCAGAATTGAAACGAGTTGAAGGATGAATTCTTTGCCATTCTGGGTTTCAGACAAGAGCATAAAATTGAGGTTTAGTTTGTTTAGAGAGGTAAGTATTCATGGATAGAGTTAGAGTGCAAGCATTGATGTTGGTAAAAGAGTCAAAGAAAAGCCACGCATGTGCCAAATGTGCCTTGTATCAGGCACACCACACGCACCCGCCACACGCACACGCAACACAGCACATGCACACGCACACGCACAGCGCAATCAAAAAAAAAAAAAACCGACGAAGATAAATAGACAACACCAAAGGGAAATGAGGAAATTTTTTTTCGTACGCTAAAACTCTAAAATTTTAAACGTAACACTCTATTACAGCAAATATCTAAAATATGATAATCCAGAAAGTTTAAAAAAACTCTCACGCACTCACACGTTCTCACGAAATTGCGTACAAAAAAAAAAAATATAACTATTGATCAATTAAAAAGTAGATAAACTGTATAAATTGAATAATAAGGCTGTCCAATAGTAAATTTTTACGCTTAAAGACCAAGTTGGATAACCCTAAAAACTCTAAGTTAAAAAGGAAATCGAAGGAAAAAAAAATAACTTGGTACTAGCTATCCTATATCGAACTAGATTTTATTATTGAATCTAAAGTTTCTCATAATTTTTCACCCAAAAATTAAGAAGTATCGGCTAAGTATCGGCCATTTTAAAACCGATACCGATACCCGATGCCGACTCAAAAATACCAAAATTTTTGCCGATACCAGATACCGATACCGATACTATCGGTACATGTCCCTAATATATATATTATTATATATATATATATATATATATTATATATATATATATATATTATATAATAATTAATATTATATATATATATTATATATATATAATATATATAATATTATAAATATATATATCTAATATATATATATATATATATATATATATACATTATATATTATGGGCGTAGACAGGGGGGGGGCAGGGGGGGCACTTGCCCCCCCTTAAATCTTGGCGAAACAAAAAATGATCCTTATATGTTTGCCAGAACGACGTTTTTAAGGGTTTATTGTAGACAACCATGAAAGGATATTCAATCGATAGATATATGAGAGTAATTACGTGATTACAAACGTTAATTATAACATAGCATTTTTCTATCGTTTTTAATGTTTTCGTTTTCACAATTGACTTGAAGTCAACTAGCAGTGTGCTTTCTATCACAGCTAGCTTTTCTCAGTAATTCTCGCTAAAACTCTCTATATGTCGAACGCATTTGCGGCCGCCAAAGCTGCTGTATATAATATACTATATATATATATATATATTATATATACTAGTATATATATATTATGGTATATATATATCTATATAATCTATATATATATAATAATATTATATTATATATATATTATATATAAATAATTATATTATCACTCAAGCTTTGCCCACTAGCTGACTCATTATATATATATAGTATTATATATTATATGTATATAGTATATATATAATATATATATATATGTATATATATATATATATATATATAATATATATATATATTATATATATATTAGTATATATATATATTATATATATATATATTATTATAAATATATATATGAGGTTCAGCTTTTTCGATTATCCGTCATATGTATCTTAAAAACTATTAATGCTAAAGTAAAACGGAATACTGCTGGAATGCTGGTTCAAAGTTTGCCCTGGAAATGTAAACATGAAAAAAAAAAAAAAAAAAATATATATAATATATCTCAAAACTACATATAGTACAGCGAAAAGAAATACATTTTTTGAATCCTGGTAAATTTTACATAAGAAAATGTAAAATAAGAAATAAAAAATAAAAAATTGATTTTTTAATAAATATAGTAATATGATTAGAAGGCCATTTGAGACCTTTTATTGGTTTCTCGATAAAATAAATAGACTTTCTATTATATTTTTGAATTTTTTTTTTTTTTACTAAGAATACCAAGGGTATACCGCACCGATGGCAGAGTCGGGGTCTCTTCGGGCTTCCGGGGAACTCGGGGTAGGAGACTATTCCCCTCCGGGGAGGGTCTGCCGGAACCCCGCTCTTTCGGTATTTGGGGTGTCGCGGGGGTTCCTCCGCCCTCCCCTACGGGGTAGAAAACGTCCTCCCCTTTGTTCCCCGTCGGTGCTTCTGCAGCCCCTAAGTGTGCCGTAATAAGCCAAAATTTAATCGAAGTCTATTTATTGTTATCGAGCCAACCTAAAAGGGTATCTAATAGGCTTTAATTCATATTCATAATTGTATTACAATAATTTTTTTTATTATATTATTATTTTTACAATTTTTTATGTGAAATTTTACCAGGATTCCCAAAATGTATTCCTTTTCGCTGTAGCTATTGTAGTTTTTGAGATATAATTTTTTTTTTTTTTTTTTTTTTTTTTTTTTTTTTTTTTTTTTACATTTCCAGGCCACTTTGGACCCGCATTCCAGCATGTATTCCGTTTTAACTCGTAGCAACTTCAACAGATCACGAAAGTTCATGAAAAAAAATTCGAGGTATGGCCATAATATATATATATATATAGTATATATATATATTATATATATATATATATTATATATTATTATTATTGAATATTATTTATACTATATATATATATATATATATATATATATATATATATATATATATATATATATATATATTATATATATATAGTATATATATATATATATATATATATATATATATTATATATATATATATTATATTATAGTATATTTGTTTTACAAACGAAACAAAAAAAAAAAATAAAAGTGATCGTAGAAGAATGAAATTAACATCTTTTCATCAAAAAATTGGCAAAGCTGAAAATTAAGCCTTTTTATTCATGGAAGGCACTCGGCGCCTAGCCACGTAGGAAAAATTATCATTTGCATTGTTTTTCATGAAATATTTAAGGATATTATAAAATTGTGAATACACACAAATATTTTGACACAAGTCTCATTACTCTTACCAGTCATTAATAAAAGACGAAATTGAATGTAAAAGAAAAATAAAAGAAAAAACTTCAATGAACCGCTTCGGGCCGCATAATTTCTTTTGTTACATTTTGGTAAGATAGAATTTTTTCGATAAGAATTGCGAATAGCAATTTTACGGAATCTTGTCAAAATTCTTCTTACTTTGGTGAGAATATTCTAAAATTTTTCTTAAAATTTGAACAAAACGAACAATTTTTTTGAGAACGTTCTTATTTTGTAAGAATTGGTAAAAATATGCAAAACGAAAAACTGCTTATATTTTATGTGTTTACTTTGTTTTACTTGCTAAAATATTTAGGCAGCTATTGTATCGAAGGTATTTATGATTTTTAAGGGGATGCGTTCAGGACGTATACTAGAAGTGAGAGTTTTCGCTGCCACGGAAAAAACAATGTTACGAAAAATCAGTGAGAAGTATTGCTCTACCACAGGAAAAATTCAGTGTTCACGTTCGGTGAAAATCGGGTGGTTGTCAGAAACAGGATCCAAATCGGGATTTTGTGCTTCAGCAGCAAAAGAATCGGATATAGTGCCCGTATGCTGACAGGGAGTCAGGTCGACGTTAGTTCGAGGTTCGAGCACAAGTTTTTTCGGAGGATATCGTAAAACAAAGGAAGCAGTAACATTTTTGTAAAGGGGTTCGATGTTGGGAGGATTCTTAAGGTAAGTATGTGTTAGGTTATTTTGGGGCTTATTGCTGGATTGAGGATTAGGGTAATTATCAGCGTTTTAAAATTACTTTGTTATTTAAAAATTGTGTGTCCACAAGGAACTGTGGAATATTTTAAATATATATTGTTTATTTTTAAAGATGGTTGTGTGTTGCAGGAACTGGTTTTCTTTTATCCTGTTTATTTTAAGTCCGTAACAAAAGTTTAAGATTATTTATTAATGTTTGGGAATTTGTGTCTTGTTTAATATATAGTTCAAATGAGTTTGTATTGAACTTTCATCTTCCTCCTTGCTGCAAATTAATTTTTTAATGATAAATAAATACGAAAACAGGAAATTTATTTATAGTTTATTTATGAATAGTGCAACAGGTAATATTATATGTAATTTTCATTTAATATATAATATAGTATATATATATATATATTAATTATTAATATATATATTATATATTCTTATTATATATATATATATATATATATATTATATATATCTATATATATATCTATATATATATTATATATATATAATATTTATTTCTATATATATTATATATATATATTATAAATATATATAATTATAAATATATATATATATATAAT